>CAKNXH010000916.1:107005-144034 GCA_932178445.1 Andricus quercusramuli
TTTTTTTTAATTCATCATACTAGTTGAAAATTCATTTCTTTGGTCAAAAATGTACCTATTACGTTGAAAATTCATTTTCTTGGTTGATAATGAATTTTTTAAACTGAAACTCTAACCATTCTTTTTTGGAAAATTCAACTATTTGGTTGAAAATTCATGTATTTTGTTGAAAATCCACCTTAAAATTGAAATATTTGGTTGAACTCTTTTGTTAACAATTTATTTATTTTTTGTCGAAGATTCATCATTTTAGGTGAAAATTAATTTCTTTGGTTGATAATTAAAATATTTGGTTCAATGCTGAACTCTTTGGTTACGAATTTTATTTATGAAGATTCATAATTTTAGTTGAAAATTCTTTTCCTTTTAACTGTTCTACTTTTTGTTAAAAATTTATATTTTCAATTAAATATATATTTTTTCCAGTTGCAAATTTATTTATTTTGTTGACAATTGATCTATTTTGGTATAAAATCTTATTGGTTGATCAACTATTGATTTGTAAATTACTTTTTTGTTTGAAAATTCAACTGTTTTGTAGAAAATTCATCTTTTTGACTTAAAAATTCAATGATTTGATAAAAAATTGAACTTTTTGGTTGAAGATTAACATTTAATTTGAAAAATTCATATTTTTAGTAGAAACTTAATCTTTTTGGTTGAAAATTCATCTTTTTGGGGGTGCGGGGGGTTCAAAGATAGCCCAAAATTCGTAACGTTTTTTATGGATGGTCCTTAAGAAAAATTTAACTATTTAATAAAAATTTATTGCGACAAATATTAGTCTAAGAAATCAATATAACTAAAAATTAATTACACTTATGTGAGCGAATGAAGGAATGCAACGTTAAGTGATGATTAAATTGTGTACCCAGGAATTCTAAATCGCTCCTCTCTCAATTCACGAGCATGAAAATTAAAAAAATTGTTATAATATTGTTAATGTACGATTATCTTTGTATGCGAAGCGATTTGTCTGAGGAGCTCGCACATTAAAATGACGAATATCAAATAGGGGAGACCACCCTACAGTGGATAATCGTTAATTAAAAGCACAAATATACGTAAAAAAATTAAATCTTGTTTTAATTCATTAATGCGAATAGTTTTTCAACTACTAATTAAATTAAATAAATTATTTTACATACATTAGTATTTTAAATAATCGATTATCTACTGGATGTTCATTATCCTCTGTGGGGTGATCTCCCCTAGTCATGCTTAGAATGTGAGCGTAGATTTTTAGATAATTGCGTTCAAACTTGAGGTAGTTAGAAATAGGTAGACCTCGAAATTGTTTTTCCTTTTGTAAATATACGAATTAATAACTATGTTTATCTGAAAATTGTTTTAATTCAATAATTAGTAGTTTTAAGAAAATTAATTTAAAAAATGGACTAAATCATTCTCGATGGCAGGTAATCTGAAGAATGTATTACAGGGCGTCTACTCAAATCCTGAAAAAAAATCCCTGACAATTCCAGTGTTTTTTAAGATATCACAATATTTTTTCTGGTTTTTCCACATTATTATAAATTTGTGAAAGTACCTTTATTTAAGGATGAATAATTTCTTAATGGTACAACTTTATAGGGACTTTGAGAAATTCTTTTGCAAGATATCCTTGAATGTATTATCACAACAGAATAATTAAATAAATAATACTGAATACATAAATAATCATTTTTTGACTTTGTTCCTAAAGTCCATTAATTTAAATAATAATTCATACAGGTAAAATAAGGAATAATAAAATAAAATAATAATAAGTAAATAAATGAATACTATATTAAATTCAATTTGAAACGCTTCAAATTTTTAAGATTTCAACTGAAAATATTGCATTTTAAACAAGGTAGATAAATTTTTATTCAAATAGTTGAATTTTCAACGAAAAAATATCAATTTTTAAACAAATAGTTGAACTTTCAACCAAAAGAGATATATTTTTGAACCAAAAATGACATAGTTACATTTTCAATTAAAAAAAAATTAATTTCCAAACAAAAGAAAAACAAATTTTCAACAAAATATGTACTTCAATTTTCAACCAAAGTGATGAATTTTCACCTACAATTATATCTAAAAAAGAGAACTCATCTTTTTCTTTACAACAGAACCTTAAATTTTCAGTTAAGAAAGTTCATAGATAACTAAAGAGATGAATTTTCAACTAAAATGATGCAATATTCAACTGAATTATTTTAATTTTTAGTTAAAAAAATTAATTTTCAAATGAAAGAAACGAATTTTTAAAAAGTAACTACACTTTCTAAAAAAGAGACGAATTTTTAATTAAAATTTTAAATCTTCAACCAAACAAAAAATGAATTTCAACCAAAAATATTAACTTTTTGCCATAGAAGACGAATTTTCAACAAAATGCATGGATTTTCAACTAAAAAGATCAATTTTCAACTAAGAAAGGTCCATTTTCAAACCATTAGTTGAATTTTTAATTGAGAAAGATAATTTATAACAAAAAACGGAATATTTAAATTTTCAGTTGAAAAAATTTATTTTCAACAAAAAAAAAACACGAATTTTCAACAACAAAAATTAAATTTTCAAAAAAATTAATGAATTTTAAGTAAATTGATGAATTTACGACTGGCATAGTTAAATTTAAAACCAAAAAGATGATTTTGTAACCAAGACGATTTATTTTCCACAAAAAAGACGAATTTTCAGCAAAATACATTAATTTTCTACTGAAAAGATCAATTTTCAATTAAAATTATGAATCCTCAACCAAAAGATGAATTTGTAACAAAATACAAAGATTTTCAATTGAAAAATATCAATTTTCAACTAAGAAGAGTCAATTTTCAACCAAATAGTTGAATTTTTAAGTAAAAAATATCAACTTTCAACTAAATAGCCGAATTTTCAAATAAAAAGCTCAATTTTCAAAAAAGGAGATGGTTTTTCAACCAAGATTTATTTTCCACCGAAAAAGACGAATTTTCAGCAAAATAAATGAATTTTCTACTGAAAAAGATCAATTTTCAATTAAAATGATGAATCCTCAATCAAAAAAATGAATTTGTAACAAAATACATGGATTTTCCACTAAAAAAGATCAATTTTCAACCAAGAAAAGTCAATTTTCAACCAAATAGTTGAATTCTTATCTAAAAAATATCAACTTTTAATTAAATAGTCGAATTTTCAAATAAAAAGATTAATTTTCAAAAAAGGAGATGGATTTTCAACCAAGAAAATTAATTTTCTATCAACAAGGACGATTTGTCAACCAAAAAATATCCATTTTTAACAATACAGTTGAATTTGCACCTGAGAAAACTCAATTTTCTACAGAAAATAGAACAGCTACTTTTTCAGTTTAAAAAAATTAAATTTTAACCAAAATAAAAACAAGTTTTCGATAAATAGTTCAATTTTCAAACAAAAAAGTGAATTTTCAACTAAACAAAATTATACTTTAACCAAAAATTGAATAGATAAATAATCAGTTAAAAATATCCTTTTCAACCAAAGATATATTTCTACTACAATGATAGAATATTCAACTGGATTAGTTAAATTTTTACATTAAAAAATTAATTTTCAACATAATAATTGAAGATTCAAGTTTAATAGTTAAATTTTCAGTAAAAAAAGTCAATTTTTAACTATGAAAAATGAATTTGCAATTGAAATGATGAATCTTCAATCAAAGAAATGAATTTTTAACCAAAGAGTTTAGTTTTTAATTTCAACTAAAAAAGATACATTTTCAACTTAAAATAGAATAATTAAATTTTCAGTTTAAAAAATGAATTTTCAATAAAAAAAACGAATGTTCAATCAAGTAGTTAAATTTTCAACCAAAGTTATAAATTTTCAACCAAAAAGATGATTTTTTTGACTAAGAAGATGAATTTTCAACCAAAAATTGAAGTTAAATTTTCAGTTAAAAATAATTAACTTTCATCTTTTTTTGAACTTTTAACCTAGAAGATGAATTTTTAACTAAATTGATCAATCTTTAACTGGACCAGCTAAATTTTCAACCAAAAAGATGATTTTTAAACCAAGAAGATTAATTTTCCACCAAAAAAGATGATTTTTCAACCAAAAAAAGCTAAATTTCCAACCAAAAATTGAAGTTATATTTTGAGTTTGAAAAATTAATGTTCAACCAAAGAAATAAATTTTCAACTCAAATGATGGAATACTCAACTGGAATAAGTAAATTTTAATTACAAACAGTTAATTTTAATGAAAAAATAAACCACAAAATAGTTGAATTTTCAACCAAGAAAGATACATCTTCAACCAAAAATAGAATAGTTAAATCTTCAGTTAAAAAAATTAATTCTCAACCTAAAAAAACAACAATTTTCAAGTAAACAGATAAATCTAGTAACAAAAAGCTACTTATACAAATGAAAAAACTTCATTTAATTTCATATTACAATTTAAACAAAATTTAAGCACGCCCTTAAAAAAATGTCGACATTTCCAGGTTTTTCCATATATATAAAAAAATCCCTGACAATTCCAGGTTTTCCAGGTGAGTAGACGCCCTGTATTATAAAAAGCATAGTTAATTTAATCGAGAAGAAACGTGTTTCATTATTCAAACGACCGAGTATCATGAGTTATGTAAAGATTAGCGATTTAAAACTTTTATCTATCCTAAACGATGATTGAATCTTTTCGAATATCCTTATGTCTTTAAATTATCTTTATTATGACTTTAATATATTCTATAATAAATGTTGTCGAGAAAACGAAGCTCGTGGATTTAATTGTTAATGAATCACAAATCCAGTATTTCGACAATAATCACACTTGATCGTTGTTTGTAAAAATATATATGTACATCTTAATGTTAACAGGACGAATATTTACAGTTATTACGAATTAAGGTTTGTTATACCGCACTTTATGTCGATCCTGATGACCTCGGTACTCACTGATCATTAATTTACAGAGGAAGAGATGAAACACGAGTATCAGGAAGCCTATTGTTACCCAAAAAAACGTGGGTAAACCTCCTAATTGATGACCGTGTTTGTGTAAAGCCATTACATGATGATCATGAGCAGGTGCTAAAATAAAAATTAAATTAAATTACAATTTATGCCCTACAAGGTTTTTTTTGATAATTGACAATTTTAGCTAATGAAATTCAAAAAATTAAATTCAGATTAAGTCGAACTCCTTGCAAATTAAAAAAAAAAGAATCTAATGATTAAATTTGGACAACACACTCTTAAATGTCTCCATTCAAATTGTAAAGATAAAAATAAAATTAAGGCTGCCTCCAAATCCTTTCTGCTTTTTCAATTCGTCTCTTTAATTGAAAATTTTTTAAACCACAGATAAATAAAAAACAAAATTTACAAAAAATTTAAAATAGAAAACATCCTGGTTTCATCAATCTGTATTTATTGCCTTGAAAGGGCGTTGAATAAGAACTAAAACGTTAATTTCAACTTCCAACTCAATAAAAATGATAAAAAAGATTTAAAAAAAATTGAAAACCCAAAATTTCCTCCCTTCCAAATCAATACAACTTAAAAAAAAAAAAAAAACCAATTTACCTTTTCCAATTCGGAAAAGATTAAAAACCACCTCCCTCCCAACTCGATAAAAATGTTAAAAATAAACAACTACCCTCTTCCGTTTCAGAAAAAAAGATTGAAAATACAAAGTTTATATTTTTATCCTAGATATAAGAGAAATGTTAAAAATACAAAATTAGCCTCTTCCGATTCAGAAAAAATATTGAAAAAAAGCTCCACTCTTACACTCAATGAAAATGCTGAAAAGAAAAAGTGGCCTCTTTCAAAACAGAAAAAAAAATTTCGTCCTTTACAACTCTATAAAAATTTTGAAAATAAAAAAAAGTCTCTCTTTCTATTCAGAAGAAATTGAACACCAAAATGCCTTCCCTTCGAATTTAATAGAAATGTTAAATATAAAAAATTTCCCCACTCCAATTCGCAAAAAAAAAAATTGAAAATAAAAAATTCTTCAGTTAAACTCAATAAAAATTCTGAACAGAAGAAATGGCCACTTCCAATTCAGAAAAAAATGCAACCCTTCCAACTTAATACTACCTTCAAATTCGCTAAAAATGTTAGAAATAAAAAACTACCCTCTACTGTTTCTGAAAAAAATGGAAATAAAAAGGCTCTACCTTCAATTCAATAAAAATGCCAAAAAGAAAAAATAGCTTCTTTCAATTCGAAAAAAAAAATAATAACCAAAATTTCATCTCTTCCAACTCTATAAAAATCTTAAAAATTTTCCTCTTTCAATTCAGGAGAAATTGAAAAAATAAAAAGATAATTTTAAAAAAATAATTTAAAATTCGTAACCAACATTTCCACTCTTCCAGCTCAATAGAAATGCCTCTTCCAATTCACAAAAAAATGAACAGAATTCCCTCTCTTCCAGAGCTCAATAAAAAAAGGTAAAAATAAAAAAATGACCCTCTTCCGTTTCAGAAGGAATATTGAAAATAAAAATGTCCTTCCTTCAACTCAATAAAAATGCTGAAAAGAAAAAAGGGTCTCTACCAATTTAAAAAAAATAAATAAACAGCATTTGAACGCTTTCAACTCAATACAAATTATAACAAAAAAAGGCTCCTTCCAATTCAGAAAAAAATTAAAACTAAAATCTCCTCCCTTCCACCTCAATAAATATTCATAAAATATTGTAAACCGAAATTAAATCCTTTCCAGATCGATAAAAAAAATTTAAATATAAAACATCCCTCTCTCAATTGACCTAAAATTGAAATTCCTCGTTTAAAACTCAATAAAATTGTTAAAAATATGAAATGTGCTTGCCTTCAATTCAATAAAAATGTAGAAAACAAAAAAATGTTCCTCTTCCAATTCGGGAAAAAATTAAATACCAAAGTTTCTCCCCTTTCTTTTACGATTAGAATTGTGAAATCCAAAACGTTTTTTTATACATAAATCCTTTCAAGTTGAACTATTGTAAGTGTAGTTCGCTTTAAACTAATGATTATTAAATTGTTATTTATGCATGAAAATTCATTACTTTCATTTACAAATTACACTTTTTGTAAATGAACAATTACAATTGTTACGTTCAAAGTTTAAATTTAGCATTCTAAAATTTTAAGAAGTCAAATTTCAAAATTCTAGAAAATTTACAGGATCACTTTTCAAAACTTCAAGAAGAAATGAAAATAAAAATTTCCAGGCTCTTTTTCATAATTACAGGATTTTTCCAGGTTCTCAAGGTTCTGAATGAGTGGAAAATTGAGTATTTGAGACTAAAGTAATATTTTAATAGGAATTTTTAAATTGAATAAAAGCTTTGGATTATGAATCTAATAAATAAAATTATTAAAAATTGAAAATATTTTATAAAGTTTGAATCAGACGTTTAAATTTAATAATTAATAAAGCTTTTAAATTGAAACAGTTCAGTTATTAACAGTCAAATCTGCAAATTAATTGCTTTTGAACAAATTCAGAAACGACTTATAAAATAAATTATGGTTCAATTTTTTAACACTCGAACTACAGTTGAGTTTGAAAAATCATTAATTCATTTATATTTACATTTAATGAACCGAAAATCTTTTTATTGAAATGTTTCAGATTTTAATTATTTAGGTTTTCAAAATTACATTTTGAAATTCTTTAAATTGAAAATGTACACTTAAAAATGAAGAATTAGAATTGAAAGTGTACACTCAAAAATGAAGAATTAGAATGGAAAATTTTTAAATTAAAATATTAGATAGATTTTCTACTAAAAATTAGTAAAATTTCCCGATAAAAAAATAAATTCACTCTTACCCTAGATTTGAAAGTTGCCTTCTTTTTCTTTCCTCTTTTTTAACTTCCTTTTTTTAATTTGAATAGAGACATTTGAGAGTGCGTTGTCAAAACTTGATCGTTAGAATCTTGTCTTTTTTTTTATTTCGAATAACTTCGTTGTTAAGTTTTACATATCTTACCTTCGTCAATCGTGTGAACATGGAGGGCATTTCGAAGGTCTTGCATATGCTGATGATCCGATGTAATATAAAGAATAGCAGTCAAAGGTTTCGTCAATTTCACCGGGAAATTAGTGAAGGATTGGCTCAATGGAACCGGGGAATCGAGACATCCAGCGTCACACGCAAAATAGACGCTATCACTGCGATCCAAGGCAACTCCCAAAACTGCTCTATTGTCCTCATTGACAGTCACAGAAATATTGAGGTGTGTTACATTTCCATAACTTATTCGCCTGCAAAAATTCCACAAATATAAAAAAAAATCATTAGAAATGCTCTGGAAAAATAATTTTTCTATGATTTTAAGAATAAAAACTAATTTTCAACAAAATAGTTCAATTTTCGATGAAAAAGGGTGGTTTTAACAAAACAGTGGAATTTTCAAAAAAATAATTAAACTTTCAACAAAATACTTGCATTTTTTAACAAAAAGCTCGATTTTTTTACCTGCAAAGATGAATTTTCAACTAAGAAGATTAATTTTCGACCAAAAGACAAATTTTCAACAAAATACATGATTTTTTAAACAAATAGTTGAATTTTCCACTCAAAGGGACAAGTTTTCAACCAAAAATAGAATAGTTATATTTTCAGTTTGAAAAATTACTGTTCAACAGAGAAAGCAACCAGTTGAGTACAGAAAAAAGTTCAATTCTCAACCAAATAGATGAATTCTCAACAAAGAACTTTAATTTTCTACCCAAGTACACGAATTTTCAATAGAATAGTTAAGTTTTCAAGCTAAAAAGTCGAATTTTTTAGAAAAAAGTTAACTTTTAAAAGAGAAAAGAACAATGTACAACCAGAAAATTATTTTTCAATGAAGAAAGGTGAAATTTCAATTAAAAACGTGAATTTTCAACTGAAAAAGATCAATTTTCAACCAAAAATGAAATAATTAAATTTTTAGTTCAAAAAACTAATTTTCAACAACAACAAATAAATTTTTCAACCACATAAGTTTAATTTATTTTTTAATCTAAATTCAAACAAAACAGATGAATCCTAAACCTAAATGATTAATTTTCAAAAAACAAGATTAAATTTCTAACCAAATAGACGCAATTTCAACAAATTATAAGCATTTTCTACTACTAAATTTTTATATGATAAAATGAAATTTTCACAAAAAAATAATCTCCAACAAAATATTTAAATTAAAAAAAAATGAATTCTCAACTAAACATGTAATAGTTAATATTTCAACCAAAAAATAATTTGATTTGAAATCAAAAACATTATAATTCAAGCAAAAAAAAAACGATTTTTCAACAAAATAGTTGAATCCTCAGCCAAAATCAACTAATTTTCAATCAAACAGTTGCATTTTTAACCAAAAAGGATCAAGTTTTAATCAGGAGGATTAATTTTATACCAAAGAGATGAATTTTGCTGTAAAATGATCAATCTACAAAAAAAATAATTTTTAAGAAAAGACTTGAACATTCAACCAAATAGTTGATTTTTTTATCAAGAAAATTAATTTTCTACCAAACAGATGAATTATAAATAAAATATATGAATATTAAACCAATTATTTGTATTTTCAACAAACCACATAATTAAATTTTCAACTAAATAGTCGAATTTTCAATCAAGCGATATAAATCTCGAACCAAAAATATAATGGTAGCCTTTTCAAAACAAACAAAAATTTAACCAAGAATAGTTGAATTTTCAGCCAAATAATTACACCTGCAAAAAATAGTGGAATTTTCTATCAAATACATAGATGAATTTTCAACCAAAAAAATTAATTACGTACCAAAAAAGGAATTTGCAACGTAATACATGAATTTTCAAACAAATAGTCGCATTTTTAACCACACAAGATTGAAATTTCTACCAAAAGAGTTGAATTTTCAACCCAAAAAGACAAATTTTCAAACAAAAGAAATGAATTATCAATAAAACATATAGTAGCTAATATTTCAAGCAAAAAAGATTTTAATTTGAAATCAAAAACAGTATAATCCAAACAAAAAAAAAGAATTTTCCACAAAATAGTTGAATGCTAAAACAAAGAAATTAATTTTCAAGCAAGCAGTTGCATTTGTAACCAAAAAAGATGAACTTTCAAAAAATAGATGAATTTTCGACAAAAAAAGATTAATTTTCTACCCAAGTGGACGAATATTCAACAAAATTTCAACTAAAATTTGCAATTAAAAAGGAAAATTTTTAACAAAATAGTTGAATCCTCAGCCAAAATGACGAATTTTGAAGAAAAAGGATTAATCTTCTAACCAAATAGAGGAAATTTCAACAAAAAACATATATTTTCTATCAAACAGTTGAATTTTCAACTTGTAAAGGAAACATTTTGAACCAGAAAAGAAATAGTTAAATTTTCAGATAAAATAAATAATTAAAAAAAAAAGAAAACAAATTTCCCAAAATAGTTTTATTTTAAACGAAAAATATTATTTTTTTACAAAAAAGTCTATTTTCTACCAAATAGTTTAATTTTCTACTAAATCGTTGTATTTTAAAGCCAAGAAGATCAATTTTCTACAAAACAGTTGAATATTCAACACAGAAATATGAACTCTCAACAAAAAATATAATTTACGACCAAATAGTTGAGTTCTCAACTAAAATGATGAATATTCAACAATAACATTTTTTTCATAAAGTAGTTCAACTTTCAACCAAGTTGTCGATTTTTCAAACAAAAACAGAACTAATTCTGAACGAAAAATGTAATTGTTATAACTTCAACCAAAAAAACATTTTAATTTGAAAAAGATCAATTTTCAGGAAAATACATGAATGTTTAACCAGAAAAGATTAAGTTTTAATTCAAAATATAAATTTTCAAACCAAAAATGAAATAATTACATTTTCAGTGAAAAAAATGAATTTTCAACCGAAAAGAAAAAAACGGATTTTCAGCAAAATAGTTGAATTTTCAATCGAAAAGTTGATTTATTGCCCAAGAAGATTAATTTTCTACCAAATAGCTGAATTTTCAACTAAAAACAGAAACTTTTCAACAAAATATGAAATGAATCTTCAACAAAATTGTTAAAATTCTTTGACCAAAAATATTGCCTTAACAAACTTGTTGCATTTTCAAAAAAATGATAATACCCTTGGAAAAAAGAATTTATTTTTGATCAAATATTTTCAACCAGAAAAGATTAGTTGAAACTTTAAATATAGATTTTCAACCAAAAATGGAATAGTCACATATGCAGTGGAGAAAATGAATTTTCAACCAAAAAAATAGAATTTTCAGCAAAATAGTTACATTTTCAACCAAAGATATGAATTTCCTATTAAAATGATGAATCTTCGAGCAAGCAAAAATAAATTTTCAAGAAAAGAGTTCAACATTCAACCCAATAGTTGAATTTTTCACCAAAAAAGTTGATTTTTTGTCCAAAAAGATTAATTTTCTATCAGATAGTTAAAGTATTAACTAAAAAGGGAAAATTTCCACCAAAAAATGGAATAGTAAAATGTTCAGTTTAAAGAATTAATTTTCAACCAAAAATGAATGGAATCTTCAACTGAATAATTAAATATTCAACAAAATAGTTGTTTTTTTATCAAGTAGCTGAATTTTCAAGAAAGAAGATTAATTTTCTACTAATAGACGAGCTTTTATCAGAATACATGAATTTGCGAACAGATCTTTGAATTTTCAGCTAAAAAAGATAAATTTGTGATCAAAAATGAGAAAAAGGGGAAGTTTCATGAAATTTGCAAAAAAAGGATAAGAATTATTGAAAAATGGGAAGAGAGGGATCATCTTCAAATAGTTAAAATTATTAATATGTAAACAATACAGATGTTCTTAAACGAGAAAAATACCTAAAGTATTTAATTAAAAGTATTCTCACATTAGTGTGACCTAATATATGAATGCTTTCTAATTTCATCCAAAATATAAACATTCTGATAAAATTTTTTTGAAAAATTACAAAAAAGTCTTTTTATAAGAAAATTTTTTTTAAGCAAATAACTATATTGAAAGATTAACTAGTTACTTTCAAAACTGGAAACAGTAGAGTAATAAGAAATGTTTTCCCCCCAAAAATAAGAAATGATTTATTGAAATTCAAACTTTTTCTTAATTAGTAAGAAGCAGCAGTAAGAAAAAATTCAATTACAAGAACTATGGTTAAAAAAATAATTTTTCCTAAGTTCCTAACTTTTTTCATAAAAAGCAATGTTTTTTTTCACCAGACATTACTGATATTATTTTAGTACTTAAATTAATAAAAAAAATTGTTTCTAGAGATCTAATTTTTGGCACGACAATCACCTTAAATTCTAGTTAGTTTATTGGAAACCTACCTGAATAAATAATCTCGATGAAGATACTGGGGATCGATGTTGAATTCGAGATGCTGGTTGCTGAATCGCAATCCTCCAAGACTTAGAACAATCGCTTGTTGCACTGCCGACGGACTTCCGGTTGTAAGATGATGGCAGCCTTGTTTTTCTAAAGTTATTAACCATGCATGAACTATTTCGTTCACAGCCTCTATGGTGGAAGTTTCTTTCCATAATCTTGGCGCGTCTCTGTTTGACAAAAAAAAATTAACAAAAATTAGAATTAATAATCTAACTAATTATATACTAATTAATTAATTAATTTTTTATTATTATTATGTATGAATGTATTTATTATTGTTTATTTTCATTAATTTAATAATACTAATTAATACTTAGAATTAATACTAGAGTTAATACCTCCATGTTAAAAAAAACCGCTCTCAATTTTTCAATTTGAACATGAAATTAATGTTTATACAACATTTTTCTGTTTCATAGTATCCATTATCTAAAATAATAGGAAAGAAAAGCAAGGACAATATTTTTGATCATTAATGACAATTGATACATTAATTAAAAAATTGATTTAAAATATGTTTGTATTAACAATCAAATCGTTTCATTTTTCTTTTTTGTAAGCAGTTGCATTTGTAACCAAAAAAGATGAAATTTCAACAAATAGATGAATTTTCAACAAAAAAGATTAATTTTCTACCTAAGTAGACGAATATTGAGCAAAATTACAACCACATTTTAACAAATTCAAGGTAGGAAGTCGAAAATTTTAGAAAACAGTTGACATGGATTTTCTACAAAATAATTGAATTTTCAACTTATTTTTTTTCATTTTTGTTGAAAAATACCAATTTTCGACGAAAAACACATATTTAATGTGTAAATTAAATATTTTTTTATTGTATTGTATTACATTTTTTATAATATGCAATATTTGCATATTTAGTATATTGTATTAAATTTAATGTGTAAAAATTTATGAAAAACACAACATTGTTAAAAGCTCATAAATCTTGTTGCAATTATAAAGATTTTTGTTTGAAAATAAAAATTTTCGACGTAAAACAACAACGTTACTTAAAATAGTTGAAAAATGATGAATCTTCTTTGAAACTTAATAATTCTTATTAAAAAAATTTAAATCTCTGACAAAAAATACTAACACAATCCGAACTTGTTCAAGCTTAGAAATTTTATTATTATAAACAAAAATCATTGGATTTATCTCGAAAGATTTTTTTATTGAAAATACCTATTTCAGGTGAAAAACGCTACTATCCCCTATTATTGTTCAAATATGGTAAATATTATTTGAAATATGATGAATTTTTTTAGTTAAAAATATGCAAATTTTCTTTGAAATGTTAGAAATATAAGTTTTTTAGATTGAAAATACCAATTTCCTATGAAAAATAATGACATGTAATCCAAAATTGTTGAAAGATTTTAAATTTAATGACCGAATGATAATCTAAAAAATCTTTTTTTTTTATTACAAATACCACTTTTCGATGAAAAAAACTAACATAACATCACAAAAAATGATTACAAGTTGTAAATCTTCTTTGAAATTGAACGCTTTGTGTTTAAAAAGACCGATCTTTTTTTTCAAACTAACCGATTTCCTGTAAAACGTTAATATAAGTTTAAATTTTTCCAAAAGTGTAAATCTTCTTTGAAATCTAACGATTTTTTCACTAGAAAGTAGAAATACCGGTTTCCGGTAAGTATATTATCAGTATTTTTGTTTGAAAATACTAATTTTCGATGTAAAACAACAATGAAACCTAAAATTATATATAAATTATGATCCTTCTTTGAAATCTAATGATTTTGTAATCAAAATTTTGACTTTCCAACAAAAAAAAATCACACAATCCGAAATTGTTCAGAATTGTAAATCTTTTCCGCAAAACCGGTATTTCAAAACACCGATTTCCTGCGAAAAACGTTAATATAAACTAAACTGTTAAAAATAGAAAATCTCATTTAAACTGTAATGATTTTTATATTAAAATACCAGTAACCTAAAATTGTAGAGAAATGATTAATCTTCTTTAAAAATCTAATGAATTTGAACTAAAAATTCAAATTTCCGACAAAAAATACTAACATAATCCGAAATTATTCCAGCCTATACATTTTATTACAAGAATCATTGGATTCGAATGATTTTTTCAAATGATTATTCATAAATTATGAACCTTCTTTGAAATCTAATGATTTTTTAATAAAAATTTTAACTTTCCCACAAAAAAGATCACACAATCCGAAATTATTTAGAATCGTACATCTTTTTCGCAAAATCAGTATTTAAAAATGCCGCAGGGATCACAGCGCAAAAAGAGCTCAAAAAAGGGGAAATAGGGTAATTTTCTCACGAAAAAGGGGAAAATAGGGGAAAGATTAAATATTTATTTGTAGATGTCGAAAAGAAAAATCTTTTTGTAAGACATGTTACATTTTTAAATAATTTTTACTGATTTTTCAATGATTTCTGTCATTAAAGATTTATTTTTAAAAATTGTATGTACTTAGAACGTTGGAAATCCATCCAGAGTGATATAAAAAAGTCAGAGACAAAATAAAATTAGTTAAATACAAACTTTTGATATGCTTAACATCCTTCTCACGAATATTTCTCTCCAAGATTTGTCATTTCATCCTTACTATATTTTTTTTTTATTTTCAGAAAAAAATCCGAATCATTTTAAAAGAGAAGGCGTTCAAGTTTTGACAATATTCAAAATTTAATTGAAATTTGGAGATTAAAAAAAATTAGAAACTTTTTAAGAATTTTGAAAGGTTTCAAGAGAATACAAAAATATTCTTGAGATTTCTGGGAAAATATAAATAAATTTTTAACTTTTAAAATAAATTTTAAGATAAAATTGAAAAAGATTTCAAAACGTTTCCAAAAATTTCCTACGGTTTCCGAAAAGAAAATAGATGATGAAAAAAAATTCAAGTTGGTGTACGTTTATAAAGAGCCTAAAATAAAATTAAGAAAAATTCAAATCATAAAAAATATATATTTTTATGGTTTAGAAGTTTTGAAAAGATTTTATAACTCTTAAAGATTGCAAAAAGTGTTAAAAAAATGTAGATTATTAAATATTTTGAAAAAAGGAGCATTTCAAGAATTTTGATAGGTTTCAAGAGAAAAAAAAAAATATCTCAAGATACCTAAAAAAATATCAAATGATTTTTTATTTTGAAAAATAAATTTGAAGAGAAAATTGGAAAAGATTTCAAAACTTTTTAAATGATTTCCTAAATTTTCAAAACAGAATAGATACAGAAGATTAATTTTTTTTAAGTTCGTATATGTTTAAAACAAAATGACGGTTGTTAAAGATTTCGAAAAAAAATGTAGAAAAGTTGCAAGCGAACGAAATTTGTTTCTAAAAATTCCTAGATTTTTTTAATTTTTAAAAATAATTCTTAGAGAATATTTTTCTAAATATTTCAAAACTTTTCCAATGATTTCCTAAAATTTCGGAAAGGACTGTGGAACATTTCTTAATTTTGAAAGATTTTTTTTTGAATTTCAGGAAAAACTCGAATCATTTTAAAAGATACTTAATAGATGTAGAAGTTATAAAAAATATTCCAAACTAATTAAAAATTGATATATCGAAAAAAATATTGAAACTTTTTAAGGATTTTTAAAAAAGATTTCAAGAAAAAAAATTGTCTTAAGATTTCTGGGAAAATATAAAATGATGTTATATTCAGAAAATAAATTTTAAGAGAAGGTTGAAAAAGAATTCGAAAGATTTAAAATTATTTCCTACAATTTCAAAAATGAATATAGGAGATTAAAAAAAAGAATGTTAAAGTTGGAGTAAGTTTAAAACAAAGCGTTCATTTTTAATGAATTCGGAAAAAATGTAGAAGCCATTTGAGAAATTTGAAAGATTTAAAGAGAATGAAAACATTTTCTGAAGATTCCTAAGAAAATTTAAAAATTATTTTTTGTTGTAAAATTAATTTTAAGAAAATATTTTTTTTTTCAAGATTTAAAAACATTTTAAATGGTTTCTTAAAATTTCGTCGAGAAGTGAAGAAGATTTTAACCCCATTTTCTTAATTCAGCAGTTTTTTCTTTTAATAATAGGAAGAATTCGAGTTATTTTTTAAAATGTTCCGAACGTTCAGAAGCTTATGCAGGATTCTAAAAAAATTAGAAAAAATTCTTATCTTAAAAAAATATTTTTATGGTTTGGAAGTTTTTAAAAAATTCAGAATAATTTAAAACTTTTAAAGATTGCAAAAAAAAATTTTAAATTTAGTTTCTTGAAGATTAAAAAAAAGAAGCTTTTCAGGAATTTTTAAGTATCGAGAGAATAAAAAAATTTTCTCAAGATTCTTAGGAAAATTTTTAACAATTTTTTATTTTCAAAAATAAGTTTTGATGAAGAAAAAATTATTAAAATAAATAATTAATTTGAGTGCTATAATTGCTTTAATTATTATTGAATAATGGTTAAAATTACAAATATCGTATATTTTAAGAGAAAAGGGGAAAAGGGGAAGTTTTTTGAGAATAGGGGAAAAAGAGGAATTTCAAGAAAAAAGAGGAAACCAAGAAAAAAAGGGGAACACTGTGCACCCTGATACCGATTTTCAGCGAAAAACGTTAATATAAACTAAACTGTTAAAAATAGCAAATCTCATTTAAACTGTAATGATTTTTATTTAAAAATATCAGTAACCTAAAATTGTAGAGAAATTATTAATCTTCTTTAAAAATCTAATGAATTTGAACTAAAAATTCAAATTTCTGACAAAAAATACTAACATAATCCGGAATTATTCAAGCCTATACATTTTATTGCTTTAAACAAGAAACATTGGATTCAAATGATTTTTGTTTAAAAATACAAATTTCAGGCGAAACACTAACGTAACTTAAGGTTGTTGAAAAATTGTAAATCTTTGTCGAACTGTAATGATATTTGTTTTAAAATGCCGGGTTTTGGTGTAAGACGTCAACGTAACCTGAAATTGTTCAAAAATTATTATTCTTTACAACCTAATGATTTTTATATAAAAATGACAATTTTCGGTGCAAAACGCTTACATAATCTAAAATTGTTGAAAATTGGGAATCATGAAAACAATTTAATAATAAATACGGGCCTTTTTTGTCAATTTTTAAATCAAATTATAGATTAAGTAATCTTAAAATTTGACTGTACACCTGGAACATCTTAAAAAAGATTATTGGTAAATTTAATAATCAAAATGTCAAATTTAAGATATAAAACAAATTCAAGCAATAAAGAGATAAATCAGGTTTTCAACAATTACGAGATTTTCGAGACATATCGTTAACCCATTTTTTTATTTAGGATTTTTAATTCACGCTGAATTTCTTTGAATTCTTTGGGATTATTTGGAACGATTTTGAACTCTATCAAATTCTTTTAACGTCACTGACATCTTCTGAATTCCTTCGAATTCTATAAATATCTTGAATTCCTTAAATATCTGAAATTCCTAGAATTCACTGAATTTCCTGAATTCTCGAAATTTGTATAATACCTGCAATTCTTCTGAATTCCTCTGAATTCTTTGCATTATTTTGATATCCTTGGAATTCAAGAAACTCAGAGAATTCAGAGCCAGTCAGATAATTAAGGGAATTATAAGGAATTCGGAAGATTTCAATGAAAATAAAAGAATTGAAAATAGTTTAAAAGCATTCCAAGCGATTTAGAAGAATTAAAAAAATATATATAGAATTCAAAGAACTAAAAACGCTCCATAGGGAATCTTTTAACATAAAAATATCGACTTAATGAATATAATTTGGAATATAATCTTTGATACTTACAAGGTATGATGTCCTCTGTAACAGCCCTCGTTTTTTGTCACAATTTTCTCCACCTCAGAAGTACCTCTCGGTACTTGTGACAGAACATAGTACATTGTAGAATTGATCTTATGCCCGTTAATTGCATCTTTTGCTTTTGATTCGCTAATCCTGAACCCTGTATACCAGTAACTCTGCCACAAATTCACGTGATCGGTTTTTAAACCTCGCTGCTGACGTATTAAAGCCTTTTTCATTGCCTGAAAAACAAATTGCATCAGTCATATTTTTAATTTTTTCAAGCATTATTATTATTATTGTTATACTAACAATATTATATGCGCGTAGGGCATATTACATTGTCAATTAATCATACACAAATATAAAAAAATTACTATGTTTCCAATTTTCTAATTATAGAGTTTTTTCACTCTAAAAAATAATAAAAATAAATTAAAGTAAAAAATAAAAGCTAACTAAAAAATTTTCGGTTTTTAATGATTTTTCAATCTTCTGAATTGTCTTGAATGCTTTTAAAGACTTTCAAATTCTTTTGAATTCTTTTAACTTTCTTGAAATCAAATGAATTCCTCCGAATTCCCAGATATATCTGAATTCACCTGAATGGTCTGAATTATCCGAATTTCCTTGAATTCGTGGAATACCCGAAATTATTAGAACTCCCTGAATTCCAAGAACTCAAAAATAATTCAGAGAATTCAGAGAAATTCAGAAGAATGGAAGGAATTTAAGAAATTATATGAATTCAGAGAATTTAGAAGATTCTATGGAATTCAGGGGATTTGGAGAATTCAAAGAATTTCAGGAATTTAGAATATTCCAGGAATTCAGGGAATTCCAAATATTTAAGGATTTCCGAGAATTCGGAGAGTTCTGAGTATTTAAGGAATTCCGAATATTCACAGATTATAGGAAGTTCAGAGAATTCGAGAGCATTTAGGAAATTGAAGGAATTTGGAGAATTCAATATAATTAAGGAATTCAGGGAATTTAGAGAATTCCAGGAATTCAGAATACTTAAGCAATTCTTGGAATTCAAAGAATTCAAGGAATTCAGAATGCTCAAGGATTTCAGGGAATTCAGAGAAATCAAAGATTTTATAAAATTTAAGGAATTCAGAAATATTCGCGAATTCAGAGAATACAAGAAATTTGAAATATTCAAGAAATTCAGGATGTTCAGAGAATTCAAGCAATTCTGAATATTCAAGGATTTCAGGGAATGTAGAGGAATCAGATATTTCAGAAAATTCAGAGAATTTAAGGAATTTAGAGAATTTAGAGAATTTATGAAATTCAGACAATTCAAGGAATTTAGAGAATTCAAAGAATTCAGAGAATTTAAGAAATTTAGAGAATTTGAGAAATTCAAAGAATTTAAAATGCAAGGAATTGAAAATATTCAAGGAATTCTGAGAATTCCGAATTAAAGGAATTCAGAGACTTTCATTCATTCAGAAAATTTAATTGTTTCATTGAATATAGAGAATTTCAGATTTTAGAGCGTTCAACGAATTCAAGAAACTTCAGGATTTCAGAATATTCCAGGCATTCAGGGAATTCAGAATATTCGAGAATTTCTAGGAATTCAGAGAAATCAAGGATTTAAGGGAATTCACGAAATTCAGAGATTTTCAGGAAATCAAGGAATCTGTCAAATTTTTATTGCTCTAAATATGAAACTCTTAATTTAAAAAAAAAAACAATAAAAAATTTGTATTTATTTATTTATTTATTTTAAAATGATTTAATTTGAATTGAAATATCAAATTCCTCATCATGTTTGATTGACATAACAATAATTTTTATTTGAATTTAAGATCATTTAAAATTAATAAAATCATGCGATTATTAAATTATGCAAGTTTTAAAGTTTTAAAATTAAAAAATCTGTCATTTTTATGCTTTATAATCGAAATTCCTTGAATAATTTGGCAGATTTCAATTTATGAATTTATATTTATACATCTTCAAAATTCAAGAGCAAGTATTTAAGATTCTAAAAATTTATATTGCAAATCATTAAAATTTGAGGGTTTTTAATTTTTTCAATTTAGAGTTCAAAATGTTGCCAATTTTACAATTAAAGATTCGGTCATTTATAAGCTTTACATTCGAAATTTCTTCAATTTGAAAGATTAAAAATTAAAAACTTGACTTTTGATTTCGAAACTCATCAATAGCATCCAAATTCAAGAATTTTTATTTTTACATATTGAAATTAAGACTTTTTAATCCTAAATCTTCTAAAATTATAGAATTTTAAATTGCAAATCGTGGAAATCGAAGAATTTTCAGTTGCAAATCTTAAAAATTGAACTATTCTGAAAAAAAATTCCAAATTGCATTCCCTTAAAACATAAATCTTGAAGACTAAATAATTTGTAATTCTATACTTTCCAAATTCAATATTTTTCAATCGTAATTCATGAAAATTGCATAACTTTAAATTGTAAATCTTTTAGAACTGTAAATCTTTTAAAACTGTAAAGTTCTTAAGTTTTAAAATTTATAACTAAAACTTCTATAATTTTGATGATTTACTTTTGAAATTACTTAATTTGGAAAATTTAGTAATGACAACTTATCTTTTGATCCTCAAAATCATCAAAATTCAATAATTTTTATTTATTCATCATTCAAATCGAAGAGTTTTCTATTGTAACTCTTAAAAATTGTAGAAATCTTAATTTTAAATCTTTAAAATTGAAGTTTTTAATTTTGACGATTTACAATTAAAAATTATGCAAGTTTTAAGTTTTACAATAAATATTTTTGTCAGTTTGATAATTTACATTCAACATTTTTTCAGTTTTAAAGATTTAGAATTGAAAACTTGACTTTTGATTTCCAAATTCATATTTTAAGAATTTTCACTTATACATTTTTAAAGTTCAAGAGTTTTCTATTGTAACTCTTTAAAATTTTAGAACTTTAAATTTTCAATATTTTAAATTGAATTTTTTATTTTTGGTGATTAACCATTCATAATTCTGTAACTTTGATGACTTACGTTCAAAGTTTCTTCAATTTGGAAGATTTAGAATTGAAAACTTTCCTTTTGATTTCCAGAATTATAAAAATTTAAGAATTTTTAGTTATAAAACTCTAAAAAAAAAGTGTTTTTAATTTTGAAAAGTTGCAATTATCAATTATGAAAGTTTTAAGTTCCTGCAATGTTCCTATTTTTATATGTGGAAACTTACGTTACATATGCAAAAAATTATGAGAATTTCTGAAAAATAAATCATCGCTGTCATTTTTAATATTAAAAATTTTTAAATTTGCCATACTAAATCTTCAAAATTTAACTATTCCAAAAAAGAAATGTTCTAAATTAGATAACTTGATATATAAATCTTAAAAATAGAATAATTTGTAATTCTATATTTTCAAAATTCCAACATTTTCAATTGTAACTCTTCAAATTTTCAGAACTTCAATTTGTAAATCTTCAAAACTGAAGAGTTTTCAACTTTGAAAATCTACAATTCTAAATTATGGAAGTTTTAAGTTTTACAATTTAAAAAACTGTAATTTTGATTATTCAAATTAGAAATTTCTTGAATTTGGAAGATTTAGAATAGAAAACTTATATTTTGATCTTTAAAATCGTCCAAATTTAACAAGTTTTATTGATATCTACGTTTCTAAAATTGAATAGTTTTCAATTGCAAATCTTCAAGACAGACCTATTTCATTTTAAGCTACATATAAACATTTAACACGAAGCAAATTGGCGAATTTTCAATTGTCAGAATATCTCTTAAGAACATCTAATTACCATATAAAATCCCACATCTACTTATTAATTTTTTTTCTTTGCTTCTAAATCAAGCTGAGATAAAATATTATAGATTCAAATGAAAATTACAAATTAATGAAGGCCGGTTAAGATTTTAATAGTATAAAAACCGATTGACTTAATAAATTCAAGATAAAAAAAATTTTAGTAGAATAATAATTTTCATTAAAAACAAATTCATCTTTTCGGTCGAAAATTCAACTGCTTCGTTCCAAATTTGTCCTTCTGGATTGAAAATTTAACTATTTGTTTAATTAATATAAAATTCAATTCAACTGTCAACAATTTGGCAGAAAATTAATCTATTTCGTTGAAAATCGATGTATTTTGTTGGAAATTCGTCTTTGTTGGCTAAATCTAACTGTTTTTTATTTTTTATTTAAATCTTTTTTGTTGAAATATCAACTATTTCATTTGAAATCTTTTGGTTAAATCTAATTGTTTTTTATTTTGAATTGAAATCTTTTTTGTTGAAATATCGACTATTTCATTTTGGAATATTTTGGTTAAATCTAACTGTTTTTTATTTTAAATTTACATCTTTTTTGTTAAAATATCAACTATTTCATTTTTCGTCAAAAGTTCATCTTAATAAATTGAGAAGTAGCTATTTTATTATTTATTTTAGTGCGCTATTTTTGCCAGTATCAAATAAATCAGGGTGTCTAGCGTTTCTTCAAACAAAGATTCCAGGACTTTTTTACATTAAAAAAAAAATACTTTCCACGAAACATAGTAGAAATTGTAGGTCTAGTGGAACTGAAAAAGTGTCATATGCGAAATTTCTCTTACGCCCCTGAAATCTGATTTTATAGAACAAAAAGTTTTTTTTTGGACATTGTTCATTTTATCACGGTGAAACATCACGACGCGATAATAAAAAAATATTCAAGGTTTCTCTTTTTTCAGGATTAAAAACAATTTAATGAAACTTTTGAAATTCATTTTTTTTCTGTTTATAATTCAGCTAATTTAGATTTATTTGCAATGAAATAATGAAATTGTCAACCAATAAGTTGATTTTTTAACCAATTGTTGAGTTTGCAACCTACAAAGATGAATTCTCAACAAAACAGTTGAATTTCGAACCGAAACTTTAACCAAAAATAGTAGAATTTTCAACACGAAAATTGGAATGTTCGACAAAAAGACGAATTCTCAACGAAAAATTAAATAGTTGGTATTTCAACAACAAAGAACGAATTTCCAATAAAATAGTTAAATTTTCAACCAAAGAGTTGAATTTAAAAAAAAATCAACAAAATAGTTAAATTTTTAATTAAATAGTTCAACTTTTAACCTACAAAGATGAATTCTTAACCAAAATGACGAATTTTCAACAGAGAAAATTAATTTTCTACAAAAAAATTAATTTTCTACAAAAAAATGACCAATTTTCAACAAAATAAACCAATTTTCAAACGAATAATAACATAGACTTTCAAGCGAATAGTTGAATTTTCTACTAAAAAGGATAAATTTTCATCCAGAACTGGAAAAGCTAAATTTGCAGTTAAAAAAATTAATTTTTGTAGAAAAAAGGGATTCTCAACAAAATAGTTACGTCTTCAACCAATATAATAAATATGAAGAAAACTAGTTTAATTTCCAATCAAGTAGTTGAATTTTCAATTAGGAAGATTTTTAATTTCTACCAAAAAATATACATTCACTGAAAAAAATATGAATTTTCAACCAAAACTGGAATAGTTGAATTTTCAGCAAAAAAAAAAATAATAATTTTAATGCAAAAAAAATCATTTTTGACAGAATAGTTCAATTTTCAACAAATAAAATGAGTTTGCAACAAAGTAGTTTTACGTTTAGCTAAAAGGTTGAATTTTAAACTAAAAAAGGTGAATTTTTATTTAAAAATGTGATATTTGAATTTTCAACTAAAAACGATCAATTTTCAACGTAGAATGGAATAGTTGAATTTTCAATTCAGAACATTAATTTTCATACAAAAATAAAGTTTTTTCAACAAAATAGTTCAATTTTTAGCCAATAATATGATTTTTTATTAAAATTTTTTTTAGATTCCAACCAAGTAATTAAATTTTTAATAAGGACAATAAATTTTTTAGTAAAAAAGAGATGAATTTACAACAACAACAAATTTTCCATAAAATAGTTAAATTTGTAACCTTTAACCAAATAGTTTAACATTTAACCTACAAAGATGAATTCTTAACCAAAACGACGAATTTTCAACCAGAAAATATTAATTTTCTACCAAAAAAGTTCATTTTTAACCAAAAAATTGCAGTTTTAATCAAAAAAGAGAAAATTTCCACCAACAGGATCAGTTTTCTACAAATAAAAACCAATTTTTTACTTAAAAAAAAAAGATTAGATTTCAGAAAAAAAAAAATTGGAAATTTACATTTGTAGGCTAACAAATTAATTTTAAATGAAAAAAAAATGTTTCAACAAAATATTTAAATTTTCAATCAAAAAGATCAACCCTCAAACAAATAAATTTTTAACAAAGTGGTTCAAGTTTTACCCAAGTGATTGAATTTTCAATTTAAAAAATATCAATTTTCAGCCAAAAATAGTTACATTGTTAGTTTAAAAATTATTTTTCAACCAAAAAAAGGCATTTTCAACCAAAAAGATGAATTTTCTACCAAAAAATATGAATTCTCAACAAATAATTCAATAGTAGATATTTCAAATAAAAAGTATGACTTTTTAATAAAAATTGTTGAATTTGCAATCAAATAATAAAGTTCTTCACTACAATTGCAGTCGTCAGGATGAAGCAACTGTAAAAAAAGAAATAAAAAAACAAGGCAAATAAATTACTAACTGAAATAATTACTAGTCCCAAACTTCATTTTCAAAATTCTCTAACTTTACACCAACCAGTTTTTTATTTGCTCTAAACATTAATATTTAAATACCATTCCAATTGTAGGTTCGTGATTGTCACGATGATAAAATAAAGAGTCTCTTTGTTAAAAAGGTAGTCGTTTTTCGTTTAGCAGAGGAAAAGTTTAAAAAACTATTTTTTTTAACGAACAAAAATTCCAGAAACATGAACAAAATTCGAGGACTTTTCCAGGTTTTTTCCAGGTAAAAACGAATTCCAGGACTTTTCCATGTTTTCAAGGATTTCCAGGACACTAGACACCCTGAATAAATATTTAATTTCCACAAAATTCCTTGTGATCGTTTCCTCTACTTACATCAATCGCCTTTTTCTGGGTCGTATCGCGTTCAACGTGATACTGTTCAGAGGTTACAGCTTCGCTGTAACGAATACTGGACAGGAATTCATATCTCGAGGAACTTCTCGCTTTCACTTGAATAACTTTCGGTGGTACTTTGTAAACTACTGATACCACAATAACCTTATTTGACTCAGGCAATTGCACGTATCCTGAAGTCAAGCTGAACTCGTGAATCGTTCCGTCAACTTGAATCCTAAAGGAAAATTGGAATTAATAAAAGAGTTTTAAACTAAAGTAAAGATACCTATCATGAGACAAATTTTGAGGGAGTCTTGAGATTTTTATTAATTTTGGAACGATAGTAGAATATATTTTCAAAAAATGCATATATGAATGAATGGACTGATATTTTCTGAATGTGAAACGCCTATTAAAAGTTTAATTTAGTCTAAGCAAAGTTATTATATTTATGAAAAAACGGAACAACCTATTATGAAAAAACTTTTTCACTCTTGTATCGGTGTTTCATAATGCAGGTACCTATTATGGAACAACAGAGATGTGTCTTTTTATATTAATATGGCTTATTTCAGATTATTTTCTATATTAAATCGAAATAAATAATACAATCAGGGATCACAGCGCAAAAAGAGCTCAAGAAAGGGGAAATAGGGTGATTTTCTCAAGAAAAAAGGGGAAAATCGGGGGAAAATTGAACATTTATTTTTATATGTCGAAAAGAACAAACAATTTTTTTAAATGAAATGTTATATTTTAAATAACTTTCAATGATTTTTCAATTATTTCTGCCATTAAAGAATTTATTTTTAAAAATTTAATATACTCAGGTCGTTAGAAATCCATTCATAGTGAAGAAAAACTTTTTTAATCGGTTGATATATTCTGTACTCTTTCTTTAATTTACAGTTAAAATTTGTTTGTAAATTAAAAAAAAATTGGCCTTATTTAAAATTTTTTGAAAATATACAAAAACATGTTTTTTTGGATTGATTCGAACCTGAAATTGAGTCAGGTTGAACCAAAGAAACATGTTATTATTTTTTATTTATGGGGCAAATTTATTTTCGTGTTGTTTATAACGTTCGAAAATCACAAAAAATACATGAAATCCCAAAAGTCCTAAACTTTATTTGCAAATTTCAAAAAAATTGTAAATGATCAAGAAATTTATTTTTTAAATTTCGCAATTTTAAATTTTCAACAAATGAAATAATTTTTGAACAAAATAGTTGAATTGTTGAATTAAGAACATCACTTTTCAACCAAAAATCGAATAGTTATATTTTCTTTTCAAAAAATTAATATTCAATTGAAAGAACTGAATTTTCTCCCAAATTGTTGAATTTTGAAGTTTGAAAGAAGAATTTTCTACAATGCAGTTGATTTTTCAACACGAAAATATTAATTTTCAATTAAAAAGTTAATTTTCAACCAAAAATTAAAATTTTTAGTTAAAAACCCTAGTTTTTAACAAACAAAAAAAACTTGAGCTAAAATGATGAATTTTTAACTAAAAAGTGAATGTTTAACAAATTAGTTCAAAATTCCACCAATTAGTTGAATTATCTACCAAAGTATTGAATTTTGCAGCCAAAATTCAAATTTTCTACAAAACAGTTGAATCTTTAATCCAAAAACACGAATAAAATTTTCAACAAGAGTTTGGTTGAAAATCAATTTTTGTTTAAATGAATTTGTCTAACTTACCATTTATATACTCCACTTTATGTTGAAAATTCATCTCTTTTTTTTGTAAAATTCAACTATTGATTAAAAATTTATCATTTTTAGTTGCAAATTTAAGAAATTGGTTGCAAATTCATATATTGTCTTGCAAATTCGTATTTTTTTGTAGAAAATTAATCTGCATGGTTGAATATTCATCTTTTTGGTTGAAAATTCAACCATTTCAATTGAAGATTCATCATTTTAGATTAAAATTTATCTGTTTAGTTTAAAATTACATTTTTCTCGTTTTTCTACTCAAATGAGAACTGCATTAATAGAATCCAATAAGAAAACCAACTAAAATCCAACTATTTTTGGTTGAAAGTTCATTCTTCTTGATTGAAAAGTCTACTATTAAATTTTTCGTTAAGAATTCATCTTTGTTTATTTAAAAATTTTGTTATTTGGTTCAAAACTAAATTATTTCGTTCAAAATTGAACAATTTTGTAGAAGTCATACTTTTTGGTTGAAAATTTAACTGTCTTGTTCGAAATACGTCTTGTTAGCTTGATAACTCAACAATTTGATTGAAATTTTGTTTCTATCTTGACTAACAATTTTGTTTTATTGAAAGTTCAACTATTTTCTTGAACATTCATCTTTTTGGTTTGAAAATGTATTTCTTTCTAAATAAATTTCATCTTCTTTGGTTGAAAATGCAACTGCCTGGTTATAAACTAACTTTTTCGATAAAAACTCACATTTTGGTTTGCAAATTCAACTGTGTGGTAGAAACTTAGTTTTTTCAGCTCGAAAGTCAAACAATTTGTCAGGAAATTTGACTATTTGATTCAAAATTTAACTATTTTTTTTTGAAAATTCGATTTTCTTCTGTGAAAAATTAATTTTTTTAACTGAAAATTTGAGTATTTCATTTTTGGTCCAGATTTGTGTTTCTTAGTTGAAAATGCATGTCTTTTGTTTAATTTCGTTTTTTTGGTAGTAAATAAAGATTCTTCCTTGTAAGTTCTTCTTTTAGGTTGAAAATTCAAATATTTTGTTGAAAATTAGTTTTTTTTTGTTGGAAATTAGTTTTCTGAACTGAAAATTTGACTATTCAATTTTTGGTTGAAAATTGATCTTTTTTAGTTGAAATCTCAGCTATTTTGTTGAAAATTCTTCTTTTCCGGTTTAAAAATTAACGGTTTTCTAAAACATTAGACTTTTTTGCTTAAGACCTTAACTGTTTTGCTGAAAAATCGTCTACTCGAGTAAAAAATTGAAGTTCTTTGTTGAAAATTAATCTATTTTGTTGAGGATTAAACTATGTATTTTGTTGATATTTCATCTTTCTTCGTAGGATTCAACTTGTTGATAATTCGTTTTTTTTTGTTAAAAACTAATTCATTAAACTGAAAATTAAACTCTTCCCTTTTTGTATAAAAAACTATCTCTTTTAGATGAAAATTAAACTATTTGGTCAAGAAATAATCTATTTTGTTGAAAATTCGTCTATTGGTTGAAAATTATCTTCTTGACTGAAAATTTATGTTTGCAGGTTACAAAATCAGCAATTTAGTGAAAAATTAATCTATTTTGTTAAAAGTGTAATTAATTTATTGAGTATTCCACTATTTTGTTAAAACCTCATTTCATTTTTCGTCGAAAATTCATCTCATGAAATTGAAAATTCAACTCCTTGGTTGAAGGTTGAACTAGTTTTTTAAAAGATCTTTTTTTTTGTTGTTTGAAGATTCATAATTTTAGTTGAAAATTAGTTTTTTTTGTTGGTTAAAATTTTTTTTTAACTCAAAATTTAATTATTTTTTTGAAAATTTATCTGACTGGTTGTAAATTAACTTTATTGTTGAAAATTAAACTCTTTTGTAGAAAATTCACATTTTTGGCACGAAAATGAAAGAATTTGGTATAAAATTCAAGTAACTGGTACAAAATTGAACTATTATACAGTAGATTCGGCTTTTTACTGAAAATTAATCCTCCTCAATAAAAATTAACTACAATATTTCTACTTAAAAATATATCTTTTTTAGTTTGAAAATTGTAATATTCGGTTGAACATTTTTAGAAACGAAAAAAATATGAAATATGAAATTTAACTACTTTAAGTTTTGGTTGAAAATTTTTACATTATAAGTTAAAAATTCAACTATTTGGTAGAAAATTCATGTTTTTTGATGAAAATTCGTCTTTTGGGTAAAAAAATTCATGTTTTTTGATGAAAATTCGTCTTTTGGGTAAAAAAATTATTCCTGATGGTTGGAAATTCGTCGTTTTGGTTGAGTGTTTAACAATTTTGTTCGTTTAGTTCAACTGGTTCAAAATTTGTGTTTTTGTAGAAAATTCATCTTTTATAGTTTGTAACTCATCATTTTGATCAAAGATTTAACTATTTTGTTAAAAATTAATCTTTTCAGATTGAATATTCAACTGTTTTGCAGAAGAAAGTCTTTTGGCTTGAAAATTAAACTATTTGGTTGAAAATGAACTTTCTGTTGAAGATTCATATTGTTCGATTGAGAATTCGACTGTTTTGTTGAAAATTCGTTTTTTTCGATTAATTCGGCTGGTTGAAAATTTGTTTTTTAGTAGGAAATTCATCTTTTATGGTAGAAAAATGATCTTTTATTGTTGATAAATCATCTTTTTGATTGAAGATTCAACTACTTTGTTGAAAATTAATCTTTTCAGATTGAAAATTCAACTGTTTTGTAGAAGAAAACTTGCTTGGCTTGAAAATTAAACTATTTGGTTGAAAATTAACGTTTTTGTTGAAGATTCATATTTCTGGATCAAGAATTCAACTGGTTTGTTGAAAATTCGTTTTTTAATTTAATTTAAGTGATTTACAATTTGTTTTTCAGCAGAAAATTGATCTTTTATGGTTGATAAATCATATTTTTGATTAAAGATTCAACTGTTCTGTTAAAAATTAATCTTTTCGGATTTAAAATCCAACTGTTTCATAGGAAAAAAAAGACTTTTTGACTTGAAAATTAAACTAGTTGGTTGAAAGTTAACTTTGTTAATGAAACTTCATATTTTCGAGTGAAAAATTCAACTCTCTTTTAAAAAATTCACCTTTAATGCTTAAAAATGTAAGTGTTTGGTTAAAAGTTTAACTATTTTGTTGAAAATTTGTCTTTATGGTAACGAATTCACTTTTATGATTGAAAATTCATCTCCCTAATAGAAAATCTTGAAATTTGAAGTAATTTATATTGACTGCAATATGGTGTTTACATTAATTTTATTTAAAAGATTTGATTTCCCTATTTTCGTTAAAAATCATCCTATTTCACCTATTTTTTCCAATTTACCTATTTTTTCACCCCAAAATGGTAACGTAGTTTATGGACCCCTTATTTTTGTCGACCCACCCTCAGGCCTCACAGTCCCTGCGGGATAAAATATTGGGACCAAAGGGTACTTTTTTCGCGCTCAAATGGTAACAAATTCAGGGTAAGTTCATAAGACTTGAAAATAATTACAGTTAAATTCACAAGAATTCAATCAAATTGGAAATAATTGTAAAAATAAAGAAAATTCCATTGATTTCCGTAAAATTTAAATGAATTTAGAGGAATTTAAGGTGAACGAAAAGAATTCGATGAAATTCATAAAAATTCAAGGTGAATTGAAAAAATTCAAATGAATTAAAAACAGTCTGAAATATATAAAAAAAACTTTGAAAAGAATTTAAAAAAATTAAAAAGCATTTGATTAAATGTCTAAGAATTTAAGTTAAATAAAACCTTTTTCAAAATCCATTGAATTGAGTAGAATTGAGTGACTTTGTAAGAATACAAAAGAATTTAAAATAATTCAGGATAAGTTAATTCCGGGCTAAGTCAAAATGAATTGTAAAAAATATTTGAAAATCTCTTCAAATCTTAAAAACCCTACGAAATCCCTCACTTTTTGTGAATAAATTCTTGGAAATTCATTAAAATATTTTGGTTCAAGCTACATAAATTTCAGGTCCGACATATTCAACTTTTTTAAAAATGTTTGCGTATGACTCAATAAAAAAAAAACATGTTTTTGCACATTTTCAAAAAACTGTAACTGAGCAAGATATCTATTTTTAACTTTTCAACAAATAAGATAACTTTTGAACAAAATAGTTAAATTGTTCAATTAAGGAAATCATTTTTTAACAAAAAATCGAATAGATACGTTTTCGTTCCAAAAAATTAATTTTCAATTGAAAAAAAAGATTTTTTCCCAAAATGTTGAATGTTGAAGCCTGAATGAAGAATTTTCTATAATGCAGTTGATTTTTCAAGACGAAAATATGAATTTTCAATTAAAAAGTCAATTTTCAACCAAAAATTAAAATGTTTAGTTAAAAAACCTAGTTTTTCAACAAATCAAAAAAAAACTTCAACTGAAATGATGAACTTTTAACTGAAAAGTGAATTTTTAACAAAGTATTTCAAAATTCGACCAATTAGTTGAATTTTCTACTAAACTATTGAATTTTCCAGAGAAAATTCAAATTTTTTGCAAAACAGTTGGTTCTTTAATCCAAAAACATGAATTTTCAACAAGAGTTAAGTTTTCAACCAAAAAAGATTCTTTACTCAATATAGAAAAAAAATTGTATTAACAAAAAAAAATTGTATTCAAATTGTCGAATTTTAAAGCAAAAAGATTATTTTTCTACAAAAAGGACGAATTTTTAACAAATGACATACATTTTTAACCAAATATTTGAATTTTCAAAATAAAAAAGATCAATTTTGAACCAAAAATGGAATTGCTACATTTTCATTGGAAGAAACTAATTCTCAAATGAAAAAACCAATTTTCTACCAAATTATTGAATTTTTGAGCCAAATAAACAGAACTTTCTACAATACATTCGAATTTTGAACTCAAAAATACAAGCTTTCACTACGAAAAATAATTTTCAATCAAAAATTGCAATTTTAAGTTTGAAAAAATGAATTTTTAACAAAGTAGTTTGATTTTCAACCAAAAAGACAGTTTTTCAAAAAAATATATATTTTTTCAACCAAATAGTTAAAATTTTAACCAACTTTCCGCCACAAAATATAACTTTTGAATGAAATTTGAACTTGCAATCAAATAGTTGAATTTCCGACTAAAAAAGATCAATTTTCAAACACAAATGGAATTGTTCAATTGTGACTTTACAAAAATAAATTTTCAACGAAAAAAAAAAGTTTCAACAATGTTCCATTTTTTAATTAAATATTTAACTTTATACGTTTCAGCTAAAATCTGTCAATCTTCTAATACTTGTTTAAAAAGTACTATATATTTTGTGACTGTTCCAATTTTATATTGAATAATAACTTTTGTCTCCAGTTTTCACATTTTCAACTTGCTTTAAAATGTTACATCTTCAAATTTTTTTTAAGAGTATTTATTTTTAATTGTCTGCACTTGAAACGTGTAGCTTATTTATTCATAAATAATTTATTAAAATGCTATAGTTGCTATAATTATTATTCAATAAAGGGTATAATTTCAAATATCGTATATTTAAAGAGAAAAGGGGAAAAAGGGAAAGTTTTTTGAGAATAGGGGGAAAAGGAGACTTTCAAGAAATAATGGGAAACTAAGAAAAAAAGGGAAGACTGTGCACTAGGGTGGTCCAAAAAAATTTTTTTCGAATTTTTATGGGGACACCCCCCAAATTTGTTCGAATCCATCCAAAAATAAATCCATTTTTTTGTTTTGAAAAAAATGATATTTAAGGTGGCGCAAGCCCCATGAAGTTTAACATGTATTTCCCATAAGAAAAAAAGACGTTTTTGTAAATCTTATTCAGAATCCTCAATATTATCTCAATCGAGTTGAAACTCAACATTTCTCTTCACAATTAGCCATAGAATATGAATAAAATATCACTTTTCAAATATCACCCCCATAAGTCTGTTTTATAGGGTCCCAAAGAAACCCCATAAGTGAAAAAATGTGTTTTGCGAGTTTTTGTCGCTAATTATGATTTTTTTGCAGTTTTTTTTTAATGCGAATTGTTTCTAATACATAAAATATGACTTTATACTGAAAATTAGCTATTTTTATGAATTGTTTAAACAATTTATTATGTTTTTTAGCCATTTTCTCATAGAATGGAGTTAGAAAGACGCGGTTTTTTCACAAATTTTCCATTTGTTGTTCAATTTTTAATTAAAGGGAAGTGATAGTTCATCAATGTTAATAATAGTGATTGTTTAAACAATTTATCATAATTATTAATAATATTATATTTGAATATGCTAGAAAGATGCGGATTTTTTTTAAACTTCTGGCTTTTTGTCCAATTTTCATCTGTAGTGAAGTAATAATAAATTCAAGTAACAAAATAATTGTTTAGACAATTTATTATAATTATTAATAATATTATATTTGAACAATGCTGAAAAGATGTGTGTGTTTTTTTTTAAATTTCTGTTTTTTTGTCCACTTTTAATTCGGAGTGAAGTAATAATGAATTCAAGTTAACAAAATAATTGTTTAAACAATTTATTATCATTGTTGATAATATTCTCTTCGCTTAATCGGTAGAATGTTGCGGTTTTTTCTGAAATTTTCAACTGTTTGTTTATTTTGTATTAGGCGTGACTTGATAATTAATTATATTTAGCAAAAATAATTGTTTAAACAAATTTTTTGTTGTTTATGACTATCTTAATCTATATCGATTGCGCCTGATAGTTGCGGTTTTTGGCAATTTTTACCTTTCTGTCCTTTTTTCACTTAGTGAGGTAATTATTAATTAAAGTTAACAGAAAAGTTGTTTAAACAATTTAATATTGTTTATAACTATCTTTTCTCAGATAAGTGCTAGAAAGTGGCGGTTTTTTCTAAGATCTTTCACTTTCATCGCCTTCTTAATTATGAACAAATAATCAGTCAACCACAACCAAAATGATTTTTCGAAAGGTTTTTGTTCTCTTCCAAATGCTTAAAAAAATTAATTTAAAGAAATAAAGCTATTTTACACAAGAGGCAGAAATCAATATTGAATTGTTTAAACAATTATGTTGTTAACTTCAATTAATTATTACTTCACTAAGTGAAAAAAGGACAGAAAGGTAAAAATTGCCGAAAAACCGCAACTATCAAGCAGGGACATACATGAATATAGTCATAAACAATAATAATTTGTTTAAACAATTCATTAAAATATATCATTTTCAGTATAAAGTTATATTTTATGTATTAGAAACAATTCGCATTAAAAAAAACCACAAAAAAATCATAATTAGCGCCAAAAACTCGCAAAACGCATTTTTTCACTAATGGGGTTTCTTTGGGACCCTATAAAACAGACTTATGGGGGTGATATTTGAAAAATGATACTTTATTCATATTCTATGGCTAATTTTGAAGAGAAATGTTGAGTTTCAACTCGATTGAGATAATATTGAGGATTCTGAATAAGATTTACAATATCATTTTTTTCAAAACAAGAAAAAAATGGATTTATTTTTGGGTGGATTTGAACAAATTTGGGGGGTGTCCCGATAAAAATTAAAAAAAAAAAAATGTCCAATGCATTTTTGGACCACCCTACTGTGCACCCTGAAATAGGGTACCATAGGGGCCAAATCTTGAAAATAGAGTACTTTAGGGGCCTGCACCCTATATATTCCAAGCCTTAAAAGAAATAAAAGAATCGGAAAATTAATTACTTGAGCGGTTCGGTGTGAGAATCACTCCAGTGAGCCGAAGTTTGGGACTTCAAGGTGACTTCCTGAGAGAGTGCAGAAGGATTCGCGACTTTTACATCCTGTACCAGGATTCCATCGAAGTTTCTGTGTGCGTAATACTGAGAGACTATGTAATATCCGTCTCGAAGGCACTGATATTTATAGACTATTCCCGTCGTATAATGTGTGACTGTAGCTTCTCGATATGAGCTTCCTTCCGGCAAAGCAGGTGAGATCAAGGGTTGCCAGTGCACCGGCAAAGATAAGGTTCTACCGTGCTTTATGTAAAGCCAAGCCTCAGGCAAAACGGGAATACCATAGATGCCATTGCCGATATACGGTAAGTACTGATGATCCGTTTCTTCCGGCGGATCATGCAGGATATTCGCATTGTAATCCACGATATCGAAGTAAAAACTTGCCAGCCTCTCGTTCATGCAGTGATCCTCAAATGCTGAAAAAACCATTTTTAATTTAAATGTTATAGTGGGCATTAGGGCGTATCGAAAAAAAAACATCACGTGCGTCCTAAACTACGACCCAAGATAGATTTATGTGTAAACAGCTTCGGTAAACGTTAACTAATATTGAAATCTTACACAAAGCAAATAATAACTCACGCGCATGTAGGAGCATACAAATTTATTTTCTCTTATATGAAATCAGGGTGGCGACTTGACCGGGAAACCGGGAAAGACCAGGAATTTTGTTGAACGGGAAAAAATGAGGAATTCAATTAAAAGGCCGGGAATTTAATTCTGATCGTGGCAAAATTTAAGTTTTCGTCATTTAAATAATTGTTTATTATGTTACTCATTTATTTACTATTTCACGGTTTATGGATTTTACCGTAAAAAATAGAGAAATGACCGCTTGTTTTTTATTGATTAAAAAGAAAGTCTATCATACGATTTAAAGAATGTAACGTTCCTTGAGCCTGATTCTGAATTTTTTTAAATACATCTAGTTTATGAGAGAAAGAATTTTTATTTGTTTCCATTGTAAGAAAAACCTTTTGCAAATTTGTTATTCTGTGAGATTTTTTTCCTGACTTACGTTTGATAATCGAATTGATGATAGCCCAAGCATACAGAAACACGCATTTTTATCAATTTTTCATAAAATAGATTTATCACGTTTTGTTTGCTTACTCTTTACTTAACCTGATTTGGAACAGGAAATTTTATAAAATATTTATCGTTTTTATATTAGAACAGGGAGTTTCGGTAAAGGAATATAATTTCACTAGGAACAGGGAATTTTTTACACGGAACGGACATTTTTTAAAAGAAATATATTTCGGATTTAGAAGAAAGGAATTTTTAAAAATCCCTCTTCCAAGTCAGAATTCGTCTCAATTTGAAAGTTCCCTCTTCTAAATTTATGATAAAAAAAGTTTTTAGAGGAGAAGTAGTATTTCAAAGAAGAAATATTTCTGAATTGTAGCAGAAATCTTTTTTACATCGTTCCGAAATCATCTTTTTGGAACAAAAATTGAATTACTTGGTTGAAATTCAAACTCTTTTGTTAAAATTTCATTTTGTAGGATGAAGATTCATAATTTTAATTAAAAAGTCATCTCTCTGGTTGAAAATTATATTTTTAAACTAAAAATTTAACTATTTTTTAATTGAAAATCCATCTCTCTGGCTGAACATTATATTTTTCAACTAAAATTTTAAATATTTTATATTTTATGGAAAATTGGTCGTTTTTTGTTAAAAATTCAAGTATCTCTTTCAAAATTCATGTATTTTGTTGAAAATTCGTTCTTTTTGGTTAAATTTAACTTTTTTAAAATCAAAGTTAAAATCTTTGTTGGCTGAAATATTAACTACTACATTTTTGATTGAGAAGTTATTTTTCAACCAAATAGTGAAATTTTGATCCCAAAAAAAAAAAAAAATCTTTCACAAAACAGTTGGATTTTCAACTTGAAAATATGAATATTCAACAAAAAAGTTCATTTTTAACCAAATAGCTGAATTTTCAACCAAATAGCAGAATTATCGACTTTAACTAACTTTAACTTTACCTTTAACTACTTTAATTATTTTCTGCAAAATAGATGAATTTTTATTCCAAATATATTAATTTACAACAAAAAAGTCTATTTTCAACCAAATAGTTGAATTTTCAAACTACAATGATGAATGTTCAAACTGTAAAGACGAATGTTCAAAAAGAGTTGAACTTTCAACTAAGAAAGAAAAAGAAATCAACGGAACAGTTGAATTTTCAAGTCAAAAAGATACATTTTTTAGAAAATCGTTATACATACTTGTAACCAAAAAATATAAGTTTTCAACCAAAAAAGATGAATTTCTACCAAAACAGATGAATTTTCATACAAAGAGCTTTTTAATCTGAAAGTTGAATTTATAATTAAATAGTCGACTTTTATATCCATTTTAACAGATCAACCAAATTCTTGAATTTTCAAGCCAAAAAGATAAATTTTTTACTAAATAATTATATTGTCACCCAAAACTATAAA
>CAKNXH010000917.1:0-32056 GCA_932178445.1 Andricus quercusramuli
TAAAAAATGTATCTTCTTGGTTGAAAATTCGTCTTTTTGTTTGAGAATTCGTCCTTAGCAATGCAACTGTTTTGTTGAAAATTTAATTATTTTGTTAAAAATTCAGCTCTTGGGTTGAAAATTGAACGATTTTGTTCAAAAATTCATTTTTTTGCAATGAAACATCAGCTATTTGTTTCAACTTTTCGGGATGAAAATTCAACTTTATGGTGAAAGTTTAAGGTTTTTTGTTCGAATATTCGACTATTTGGTTGAAAATTTATCTTTGTAGGTAAAAAATTTCAGTATCTGTTGAAGAAATTCAACCAATTTCTTGTTGTTTTAATTATTTTGGTGACAATTCAAGTGTCTTCTTGAAAATGCATCTTTTTGGTCGAAAATTCAACTGCTTTGTTAAACATTCGTCTAGTTGAAGAGAAAATTCATCCTTTCAGATTCAAAATTCATCTTGTTGTGTCTGAAAATTCAAAAATTTTGTTAAAATAAAAAAGTTTCTATGTTAAAGATGTTCCAAGATTAAAATTAATGGTCAGAGAAAATGAAAAATTGTCAGGAAAAAATCAGGTAATTTTAAAAATGTAGTCGTGCAGCCACCCTGTTTTTCGAACTGATTACTTTATATCATAATTTTCGAAGAATTTTCTCCCAGAAAAATGTATTATCCACCCCATTTTTCAAGAACGATATATTACGCCCTTGAGTTTGATATTGAAGAAATTGGATAACTGTTTTGTTTCAGAAAAAGAATGATTTATATTCGAAGTAGGGTAGGTCAAGGTCAGTTTTTATGATCGTTCTTGAAACAATCTCACTTCTGAGGGAAAAAGCAAATTGAATCTCCCCCATCAGATAAAACCATGTTTATCGTGTCAAAGCGAAGCAGGTGTTTTTTCTAAAATGATTGAATGCCAATATTTGTAGATATTAAAGACAATCATCTCTTGAAGTGCAGATTTTACGATTAGTGTCAACTAGTCGGCTAACTGGCGGGATGAGTCGAAATCTCTTAGTTATTCTGATTATCACTTCCTATCGATATGCTACCCTAAATTGCAGAATAATACCACCTATCGAATAGCGCGACATGTTCTCTCGGCAGTGCTAATTTGAGATAACCAAATCCTAGAATAATTTCCATTCCGATCTCACTTTTCGTTATAGATCGATAGACTATCTTCTATCGGCAGCTACTTTTCCTATGCGCTCATTATACATTTCAATGGTCATCTAGGCTCTGTTTTATTTTTATACATTATTTTTATATAGTGAAACGCCATGTCTGTTCAAAAAAGACTCAACCTACCAGACAATCGCTCCTCCTCCTCTAACCATTTTGATCCAAAAAATCAGGCAACTTAGTACAAGACCAATAGTCATACTTCTATTTCCTAGAACCCCTTCCTTAAAAACACAGACACAACAACGCAGGAACCCAAAACATCCCAAAAATTCTAAAAAATTCGCAACCACTTCTCACACACAACAACCCCCACAAGCCAAAACCATGTCTACAATAGAGGGAGAAAACTGTCGTTTTGTATAAATTTCATATTTTTTGATTGAAATATAAACTATGACTCTTTTTGTTGGGAATTTATCTTTTTAGGTTGAAAATTCAATTACTATTTTAAAAGTTTAATTATTTCGTTGAAAATTCAAGTATTTTGTAAAAAAAGTCATCTTTTATAGTAGAAAAGACATTCTTTTGTTTAAAATAAATTCATAAATTTGAAAATTTTTAATTTGTATCTGAAATATGTTATTATTTCCTTCATAAAATATTCTATGTTAAAAGTATTTCAAGATTAAAATGCTGGTATTTGAATATTAATTATCAAGAAAAATGAAGAATTCGACAAGGAAAAATAAGAGAACTTTGAAAATGAAATTCTCCGAAACCCAGCCTAATTCTACTAGCAATAACCCGTTGAACATTTTTGGAAACTAAAAATTACGTACAGTTACGTACAGTTACGTAATTTAAGTATGGCCCCTTACCATCTATGAATAGTAAACATTTTCCAGTATTTGAAACAAATATTTTAGAGTGGAACTAAATTAAATGGGACAGACCGCATAAAATTGTTACTCATTTATTCCTAAATTTTAATGTTAATTTAAATATTTGTGCATTCTATGCCACTTCGGATGAAAAGTGTACTTACTAATCGTTACTACACGACAATATGATTAACGTTCATATTTTTTTTACTGTTTCAGGTGAGTACTTTTATTTTGAGATATCAGCTTCAAATACATGCATCTGCATTGCCCAATTAAGATTGTAAGTATTTGAGTGGAAACTACATTTTCATTTTTTTGTTTAAATACAAAATTACATTTTTCATCACTGTCGACAGTTTGTTTTTATCACGTCCAAACTTGCGCCTCGAGCGAAAAAACTTCCACCTCCATTTTTTCGACGCCACATAATATTTTGTAATCAACATTTTTTCGTTTCAACTCAGTAATACAATAGGCAATAAGAAAATTCAAATTTTAAAAAAATTAGAAATTGGATTTCACATTACCGTTTTAATTTGAAAAAAACGTCCCCTCATGCAAAAAAAAGCCTCTCAATTTTGTCGAAACGTAATACAATTTTTTAATCAATTCCTTTTTTTATCGACTCAGCAACTCATTAGATACAAAGTGAGTTCTCATTTTTTTTAAATTGAAAACTGGATTTCTTATGATGACTGCCCAAAGTTTATTTTTTTCACGTCCAAACTTGCGCCTCGAGCGAAAAAAATCCTCTCTCCATTTTCTCTGTACAACAAGGCAACAAAGAAATTCTCACATTTTTTAAAATTCAAAATTGGATTTCTTATCATCGTCCAAATTTGAAAAAGACTTCCCACTCACGCAAAAAAATATCTCCTAATTCTTACTTTTTTTAAATTAAAAATTTTGTATTGTTGATCACTAGGGTGGCTCAAAAATGCATGGCAAAATTTTCTTTCATGCTAGAGGGCAACGATCCCCCCCCCCCCTTTTTTTCCAAATCCGAAAAAAGAAAATTCCTAATTTTTGTTTTTTCGTTTTTTTATTTTAACTGCTGCCGGTTTTGACTTGAAGTTTCCCATGTAAAATGCATGGGGAAAAACCACTTTTTTCAGTTTTTGAAATAATTTTTTAGGATTTGAAAAAATGCGACGAGAAAGTATGGAGGATTGTAGAGGATTATTCAGCGAAGAATTTCATGTATGGGACATATGGGTTTGCCACCCCAAACACACCCACACGACGCCCTGAAAACTACCCTTAAAACCAAAAATATCATTTCTCCATAAAAACGACCTTTTGAGCACTGTATTCTCGTATTTTTTTTACCTACATTTATTTATATTGGTCTAGCGGAATATTTATTAACATTGCTTAATTCCTTTTCAATTATTTAAACCAATGGAATTTGTTTAAATAACTTTTTTTCGAAAATCTGTTTTTTTTTTCCTAAAAATTATTACTATTGGTCTAGTGGAATATTTATTAACAATAATTTATTAATTTTCAAATATTTAAACAAATGGAATTTGTTTAATAATTTTTTTCGAAAACTCGTTTTTTTCCTAAAAATTATTACTGTTAGTCTAGTGGAATATTTATTAACAATAATTTATTAATTTTCAATTATTTAAATAATTGGAATTTGTGTTAATAATTTGTTTTTCAAATTTTTTTTTCTTGAAAATCATTATTGTTGGTCTAGTGGAACATTTAACAACATTGATTAATTAATTTTCAAATATTTACACAAATTTCATTTGTCTAAAAAATGTTTTTTCCAAACATTCGTTCAACTGGCAGTTTATTATCGTTATTTATTTTTTATAGAGTTGGAAAATATTTTTTAATTAATTTATATTATTAAAGATAATAAACTTCCAGATCGACGAAGTTTTAGACAAAAAATCCTTATTAAAAAAAAATGTTTAAGAAAAATTAATTAAACAAATGGAATTGGTTTGAAATTTTGCAAATTAATTAACAAATTTTGATAAACATTCCACTGAAGAAATAATAATAAACTTCCATAAAAAATTTTAAAACAAAATTATTTGAACAAATTCCATTTGTTTAAATAATTGAAAATTAATCAATTATTATTGATAAATATTCCACGAGACCAATAGTAATAATTTTTAGAAAAAAAACGAATGTTCGAAAAAAGAAATTCAAACAAATTCTATTAGTTTGAATAATTGAAAATTAATTAAGAAATGTTAATAAATATTCCGCTAGACCAATATAAAAAATTATAGGTAAAGAAACATCAGAATACCGTGCTCAAAGGATCGTTTTTATGAAGAATTGATATTTGTGGTTTTAAGGGTAGTTTTCAGGGACTCGTGGGGGTGTGTTAGGGGTGTCAAATCCATATGTCCGATACATGAAATTCTTCGTTGGATAATTCTCTACAAGCCTTCATACTCTTCTTCACATTTCTTCAAATCCTAAAAAATTATTCCAAAAACCGAAACAAGTGATTTTTCCCCATGCATTTTACATGGGAAACTTCAAGTCAAAACCAACAGCAGTTAAAATGGAAAAAACGAAAAAACAAAAATTAGGGATTTTCTTTTTTCGGATTTGGACCAAAATGGGGGGATCGTTGCCCTCTAGGAAAAAAAGTGTTTTTGAGCCAACCTATTGATCACTGTTTAAAGTTTGTTTTTATCATCTCCAAACGTGCGCCTTGAGCAAACAAAAATTCCCCTCCATTTTCTCGAAACCAAATAATATTTTTTATTTAAACATTTTGGTATCAATTCAGTACCTCAGAATCCACAAAAGTAAATTTTTACTTTTTTTTTTAAGTTTGAAAATTGAATTTTTTATCACCGTCCAAATATGAAAAAAAAGTTTCCTCTCCAGCGAAATAATCCCCCTCCATTTTCCCGAAACCTAATACTATTTCCTAATCAATATTTTTTGTACCAACTCAGAAACTCATGAGCTAGAAAGTAAATTCCCCCTTTTTTAAATTGAAAATTGGAATTTGCATCACTGCTCAAGTTGAAAAAACGTGTAATCAAAATTTCTTCCGAAATTTCCTCGAAAACTAATAACATCTTCCAATCAAACTTTCCAGGGTTCAATTAAGCACGGATTTATTTGAAAAGATCTTTCTCATTTTTTTAAATGTAAAATACGGGTTTTGAGATCGTTCATTTTTTTTATTGAAAATTCGTGAAATTATTATGGCATCCATTGTTAAGAGCAATAAAAAGATTCTTTGTGGCATTACGAACAAATTGAAAAAAATTCCAAAAAATTCTCTCGATTGGGGAAGTTGATTAAAAATTTTCAATTTTTCATTAGTTTTTTTTTTATTTTTTGTGTATGGAAAACAAGTAATAAAAAATAATTTTTTCTTCGAAATGTAGTATTTTAAAAAATCAAAAATGCGATTTTATTAATTCTTACCTAAAGTTACTAAACAATTTTTTTTGTTTTTCATTTTTAATTCTCTTTTCAATAAACTAAGGAAACACGTACATATTTCTAAGTTTCAAAATAATCTTATTTTTTTATTTTTTACGAATCCTGAAACATGAGCCGTTTTTACGTAGTTTTCAAATAGACCAACATTTTTGTTTAAAATTTAAAAGCATATACGTGATTCTTTAGTTCATTAAAAACAGCATAACAAAATAAAAAATTTTTGGAAACTTTCGGTATAAATTAACAAAATTGCATTTTTTTAAATACTATATTTCGACGTAAAAAATTTTTTCTTACTTTTTTCAATCTAAGGGCATATATAAACTCTATCCAAAAAAGAATGGAAAGAATTTGTGTGGTATTTTTTTTACGGATTTTGATTGGAACTTAAAGATATGTACTTGTTTTCTTAGTTTATTAAAGAAAAACATAAAAATAACAAGTAAACCAGGGCTCGGAACGGGTTACTTTTTAGTAACTTAGTAACTTTTTTAATCCACGCTTACTATAAAGTTACTTGTTTTATGAAAAGGAAACGTTTGGTTACATTTTTTGTACGAAATAACGAAATAAATTAATTCAATTATCGTATTATTTAAAAACTTATGAAAAATGTAAAAATTCAAATTTATCAGTAAATTTGGCACTTTAAAATTCATCTAAAATTGCTAGTTTTTAATTTAAAGTTTGAATATTTTTTGTCGAAATATCGAACTACGTATTATATTTTCCGATGAGAATTTATCTTCTTTGGTTGAAATTCGGTTAAAATTCGAACAATTGTTGTCAAAACTTCATTTTTTGTCGAAAATTCGTCTTTTTTGGTAGAAAATGAATCTTCTTGATTGAAAATCACCCTTTTGTTTAAAAATACATCATTTCATTCGAAAATTCATCTTTTTGGTTCAAAATGTACTTATTTAGTTGAAAATTAGTCTTTTTTTGGTTGAAGGTTCCGCTGTTTCCGTAGAAAATTCAGCTATTTGTTTGATGGATAACTTTTTTGTCAAAAATCCATACTTAATAGTTGATATTTCAACGGCTTTGTAAAAATTGATCTTTTTGGCTTAAAAAATATTAAATTAAAATCTTCTTTGGTTATTATATCAACTATTATATTTTTCGATAGCGATTCATCTTTTTTTTAGTCAGAAAAATTCAACCATTTTGTTAAAAGTTGAACTATTTCCTTGAGCATACATTTTTTGTTGAAGATTCATAATTTTGGTGGAAACATAGTCTTTTTTGGTAAAAAATCTTTCTTTCTGGTTAATTTCTGCCACATTATTGTTACTTTCCAGTTAATTTTTTGAGACAAGTGTGGTTACTGTTTTACTATTTTTTGAAGTTTGAGCAGTTCCGTGCCCTGTTAAAAGAAAACCATTTTTTTTACAACTTCAGGAACGAATTAACAAAATTGAATTTTTCGTCATTCTTTTAATGATTCCAATCAACTTGCCCAATGATGAAGAATTTTTTTTTTTTGCATTTTATCGTAATGCCACAAAAAAACTGGTTGGTGCTATTACCAATGAAGCTAATCATTTTGAGATTTTTTCAGCCCAATCTAGAGTACAGTCTTAAATTGTATCAAACATCATTTTCTATCTTGCTTAATGAAATGAAATTTATCCTAAAAAATAATAATTTTGAGATCTGGCTAATTTTTTTTCAATTTCCCAAAAATTGCGGAAGGTAGAATGGAGGGTTTTAAATTATGCAACCAACTTCTAATAGTATACTGTTTTTTTTTTAACTTGAAACATCGAAATATCTCAAAAATTAACCCCACTCCTGTCTTATGGGAGGTGGGGTAAATTATTTCAAATTTGCTTTTACCCCTTAAAAATAAAAAGTTGTTATTACAGCTATTTTTTTCATAGGATGCGTATTTTTTGAGATATTTCGATGTCTCAAGTTAAAAAAAGCACACCTAGTACTTATAATAATGAGATTCAATTCTAATTACTAAAATTCTGAAATGAAAAGATAAATGGCAGACGCGTCGTGAATTTGGATGTAAAATCGGGAATGTCAAATTACGTGCCAAGTCAACGGACGAAGCTCTGTTTTTGCTTGGTGGTAAAATTGACGACAGGTAATTACCCCGCATTTGCATAAGGAACCATTTGCCGGGCACACAAACTCGAAAATGCCCGGAAATCTGCTCTCACGTTGAACTCTGTTTGTCCAGTGGACATCCGCAAATACACGTTGGTAATATTGTCAACAAGATTTCGACACATAATAAACTAAGTCAGCTTTTCGCACGTAAATAAGGCTCATATATGTAGGGGAAACCACCTTAAAGTGGACAATGCAACCCACAGTGGATAATCATTAATTAAGAGCACAAATATTAAAGAAAAAACGGTTAATTTTAATTTTAATTTATGAACACGTAATAATTCAACTATTAATTAAATTTAATTAATTATTTTACGCTTATTAGTATTTTTACTTAATGATTATCCACTGTAGGTTGCATGATCCACTGTAGGAAAATTTCCCCCATATCCAATAATTAACTGCTAATTGCAGGGTGCACAGTCTTCCCCTTTTTTTCTTGGTTTCCCCCCTTTTTTTTTTAAATTCCTCCTTTTTCCCCTATTCTCAAAAAATTTTCACTTTTTCCCCTTTTCTCTTTAAATATACGATATTTGAAATAGTACCCAATATTGAATAATAATTAAAGCAATTATAGCACTTCAATAAATTATTTATGAATAAATAAGGTACAAGTTTTAAGTGCAGACCATTAAAAATGAATACTCTTTAAGAAAAATTTGAAGATGAAACATTTTAAAGCAAGTTGAAAATGTGAAAACTGGAGACAGAAGTTATTATCCAACATAAAATTGGAACAGTTACAAAATACACAATACTTTTCAAACAAGTATTAGAAGATTAACACATTTTAGTTCAAATGTACAAAGTTAAATGCTCAATTAAAAAATGGAATATTCCAAATTCATCACCTGCAATTTTAAATGTTCTAACTTGAGCACTTTCTAATTTTTTTAAATCTTCACTTGAAAATTTAAATATTGTTGAAGCTTTTTTTTTCTTTGAAAATTAATTTTTTTAAACTCACAATCGCAACATTGCCAACAGCACGCATTATTCCCGAACGGTCACCCATTCAAGTACTAACCGCGCCCAACACTGCTTAACTTCAGTGATCTTACGAGAACTGGTGTTTTCAGCGTCATTTTTAGTTAAATAAATAAATTCTTCTTTCAGGCTTAAAAATTCAACAATTTGGGAGAAAATTCAGTTTCTTCAATTAAAAATTAATTTCTTGAACCGAAAATGTAACTATTCGATTTTTTGTTCAAAGCAATATTTAATTTTTACAAAATCTTTGCTTGAAAATTTAACTATTGTTGAAACTTTTTTTTTCGTTGAAAATTAATTTTTTAAACCCACAATTGAGCTGTTGAATTTTTGTTTGAAAAATGATCTTTTTTAGTCAGAAATTCAAGTATTTGGTTGCAAGTTAATGAATTTCGTTCAAAAGTTATATTTTTTGGCAGAAAATTGGTTCAAAATTTAACTATGTGGTTGAAAATATATTTATTTTGTTGAAAAGCTGTTTTTTGTTGAAAATCAAACTACTTTGTTAAAAATTCATTTTTTTAAACTGAAAATTGCAATTTTTAATTCAAAATTATTTTTGTATTTTTTTTTTGTTTTTGAAATGAAAATATAGCAACTCCATTTTTGGTTCAAAGTTGATCTTTTTTATTTTGAAAATTGAACCATTTGCTTAACAATTTATGTAATTTGTTAAAAATTAGTCCTTTTTGTAGAAAATTAATCTGCGTGCTTTGAAATTCAACATTTTGAATGCAATTTTTTTCTTTATTGACTACAAAATCTTTTTTGGTTGAAAACTCAACTCTTGTTAAAAATTCGTGTTTTCTGAAAAGTAGAAAATTTGTATTTTCTCCCAAAAATTTAACAGTTTGGTAGAGAATTCAACTAATTGGTCGAATTTCGAACTAATTTGTTAAAAATTCATTTTTTTAAACTGAAAATTGCAATTTTTAATTCAAAATTATTTTTTTGTATTAGAAGTTTATATTTTTGAGTTCAAAATTCAACTGTATTGTAGAAAGTTCTTTTTTTTCTCAAAAATTCAATAATTTTGTAGAAAATTATTTTTTTTTTATTTGAAAATTAGTTTCTTGAAATGAAAATGTAGCAATTCCATTTTTGGTTCAAAGTTGATCTTTTTTATTTTGAAAATTGAACCATTTGCTTAAAAATTTATGTAATTTGTTAGAAATTAGTCCTTTTTGTAGAAAATTAATCTGCTTGCTTTAAAATTCGACATTTTGAATGCAATTTTTTTTCTTTATTGACTACGCAATCTTTTTTGGTTGAAAAATCAACTCTTGTTGAAAATTCATGTTTTCTGAAAAGTAGAAAATTTGTATTTTCTCCCGAAAATTTAACAGTTTGTTAGAGAATTCAACTAATTGGTCGAATTTCGAACTACTTCGGTAAAAATTCATAATTTTAGTTAAAGTTTTCTATTGTTCGTTAAAAACTAGGCTTTTTAACTAAAAATGTCCATGTTTGGTTGAAAATTAACTTTTTAATTGAAAATTCGTATTTTCGTGTTGAAAAATCAACTGCATTGTAGATAATTCTTCTTTCAGGCTTCAAAATTCAACAATTTGGGAGAAAATTCAGTTTTTGCAATTAAAAATTAATTTAAAAAAAAAAGAAAATGTAACTATTCGATTTTTTTCAAAACTGATGTTCTTAATTCAACAATTCAACTACTTTGTTCAAAAATTATCTTTTTTGTTGAAAATTTAAAATTGCATAATTTAAAAATAATTTTTTGGCTCAGTTACAATTTTTTTGAAAATTTACAAACACATGCTTGTTTTGGATTGAGTCATATGCACACATTTTTAAAAAAGTTGAATATGTCGAACCTGAAATTTATTCAGCTTGAACCAAAAAAAAACGTTCTTTTATTATGGTTCTTTTGGGAAGAAATTTTGTCGTGAGTTAGGATTTTTGGGGTTTCATATCTGTTTTGCGATTTAAACACGACGAAAAAAATTTGTCTCATGAATAAAAAATAATAAAAGGTTTCTTTGGTTCAACCTGTCTCTATTTCAGGTTCGAATCAATCCAAAAAACATGTTTTTGTATATTTTCGGAAATGGTAAGACCATTTAGAGGAAGGGGTGGTTGATAAAATGTTACTTTTTAAGAAATAAACGCGAATTTTCAAAAAATACTTGAATCCTCGACTAAAATAGATTAATTTTTAACTAAGCATTTGAAAAAAATTTGTTATAAAATGTAACTTTTAGGCACCGTAAAGAATAGACCATAATTTTTGTTCAAACTTTAAAAGTATATGCGTGTTTCTTTAGTTTATTAAAAACAGCGCAAAAACAACTTAAAAATTGTTGTTTTAAAATAAAATCTTAAAACTAAAAATTTAAAAGTATATGTATGTTTCTTTGGTTAATTGAAAATAGCATTGAAAATAAAAACATTTTTGGCAACTTTTTGTACAAATTAATAAAATTGAATTTTTTTAAATAATAAATAATAAAAATAATAAATTCGACGAAACAAATTTTTTCTCACTTTTTTCCATCTAAGGGCTATTCACTCTATAAACTCTATTTAAAAAAAAATGAAAATAATTGTTCATTAACAATTATGTTAAACGAATTGTTTTATGCAATTTTTTAATTTTGTTTACACGGGTTTTCAACTTGGTTGAAAAGTGTTACGTTTTTAACAAAAAGTTTGACTTTCTACCTTCGATGAATTTTGAACAAAATACAAAACTTTACAAACAAATAGTTTAGATTTTTAACCCAGAGGATTAATTTTCTACCAAAAAAGTGGAATTTTCAACAAAATCCATGAATTTTCAACTAAAAACATCAATTTTGAACAAAAAATGGAATACCTGAATTTTTAGTTACAAAAATTTTTTTTTTAACCAAGAAGAAAATAAATTATCAATAAAATAGTTACATTTTAAACAAAAGAAAAGAATTTTTAACTAAAATGTTGACTCTCCAACTGAAAAAATAAATTTTGAAGAACTTTTTAACAAACTGGTATACCTTTCGACTGAATAGTTTAGATTCTACTAAATTGTTCAATTTTCAAACTGAAGATACGAATTTCCCACAAAATAGTTGCATTTTGAACCCGAAAATGTGAATCTTCAACGAAACAGATAATTTTCAATCAAAACAGATTAATTTGAAGCAAAAAATTGCACTTCTAACCAAAAAAGATGAAGTTTCTAACAAAGAAAATGAATTTTCAAAAAAAAAACTGCATTTAATTTCTTGAATTTTCAACAAGAGTAGAATTTTCAACGAAGAAAGATTTTTTAATCAATAAGGATAAAAAATTTTATCCATTATGTTGAATTTGAAATCCAAAAAGACGAGTTTTCTACAAAAAAGTGAATATTCATCCAAGTAATTGAATTTTTAATCAAATATCTAAATTAAGAAGAAAAAATAATTTCTACCTGAAAGGACAAATTCTCAACGAAATATATAAATTTTTAACCGAATAGTTGAATTTTCAACAATTTTTATAAATTTTCTACTATATAGTGGAATTTTTAAACTAAAAAAGATCAATTTTCCACCAAAAATGAAATAGTAAGATTTTCGTCTAAAAAATGAATGTTCAGTATTGAAAACCGAATTTTCTACACAACATTTGTTTTTTCTAACAAATATTTCAACTTTCTACAAAGTGATTGAATTTTCAGGTCAAGAAGACAAATTTTCTATAAAACATTTGAATTTTTAACAAAAAAAAGTATTTTTTAACCAAATTGTTGAATTTTGAACCACATAGTTAAATTTGCTGTTAAAAAATTACTTGTAAATCACAAAAAGAATTCCAAACAAAGTAGTTCAATTTTCAGCCAAGCAGGTGAATTTTCAACTAAAATTATGAATCTTCAACAAAAAAATTAATTTTCAAAGGAAGCCGTTGAATTCAACCAAAAACTGGAAAATTTCAAGAAAATAATTGAATCCTCAGATAAAAAAAGGTTAAGTTTCAACCAAACAGATGCATTTTTATCAAAAAAATTGATTTTTCAACAAAATGTACGAATTTTCAACAAAATAAATCAAGAAACTTTACAACTTCACAACCAAATAGTTTTATTTTCAACCAAAAGATTCAATTTTCTACCAAAAAGTCGAACTCTTAACAAAATACTTGAATTTTAATTAAATAGATTTTTAACACTCTTGACCAAATAGTTGATATTCAACCAAGTTGTTTAATTTTCGAGAGGAAAATACGAATTTTCTACAAAATAGTTATATTTATAACCCGAAAATGTGAATTTGTAATAAAAAAGTTGATTTTCAACCAAAACAGATTAATTTTAAATCAGACAGTTGCAGTTTTAACAAAAAAATATGACATTTTTACAAAAAAAAGATGAATTAAAAAAAAACTGCAGTCATATTCTCGAATTTTCATTCATAGTTGAATTTTTAACAAAGAAAGATTTTGCAATCAATAAAGAAAAAAGTTCAACCCAAAAAACTACAACAGAGTTGAATTTTTAACGTAAAAAGGTAATTTTTATTCCAAAAATAGAATAGTTAAATTTAAAGTTTAATTTAAAGTTCAACCAGAGATTTGCATTGTTAACAAACAAAAAAATTATATCTCCACAAAAAGAAATGAATTTTCAATCCAAAAAGAAAAAAAATTATCAAAATAGTTGAATTTTTAACTAAACAATAATGTTTAGTCAAGAGAGATAGAAAACCTTTCATCAGATTGTTGATTTTTGAACAAAGTAATTACATTTTCAACCGAATAAGATGAATTTTTAACCAAAAATATAGTAGTAGATTTTTCAACCATAAATAAATAAACTTTTTTAATGGGTTCCCTTAAGGGTGAAGGCTGTGAAGGCTGCGATTAATGAATAGGATTTTCGATCATTTACAAACTAAAGAATTACATTTTAAATAAACATTGAAGATCATTTGTAACACATTAAAAATATTATTTAAAAAACTGGAAATTTTGTGTCGGAAAAATAATTAATTTTCCATTGCACCCTTTTCGATTTTGTGAGAAATGGTTTTGACCACGTACTCATTTTCTGCAGAAATTTCTGAAAAATTCTAATTCTCTCTACCGGATCTGAATTTTGGTTATTTCCATGCGAATAAGTCTGGTCACTGGTTCATAATTAACAGCTCTCCCATAATTAGCGATTCATTAATTATGCCGCGAATAACAAGTCTTTATTTAATTAATATTAACAGCACACAATTGGATCATTATTCAATGGCTTTATGTTCTAAATTAGAATATAATAATGGAGGAAAATTGATTCTAGAGAAAATTATTCATTTCAAATCTATCATGTTATTGTAATGTCCAGTGAATTATTAACTTACACACAATGCATATTACTTTTGCTTAATTTTATTTACTTCAATTATAATTGCACACGAACATGATGTTAAAGTTATGATCCGATTTAAAAATTTGATTAAAACGGAATGGCTCTAGGTTAGGGAAATATGGAAATCAGGAAATGTCAGGGATTTTGAAAAAAGTCTTTCAAAAGTCAGAGAATTTCCCTAAAAGGCAATTTCAATACCTTTCAAGGATAATTTAATTAAAAATTTTAATTTTAAATTATTTGGTTTTGTTTATAAAAATATCTTTGTTCTTGAAAATTAATCTTTTTTGGTTGAGAATTCAACTATTTTGTTGCGAATTCGTCTTTTTATTTATTTCATCTATTTTTTACCGAAACTTAGAATCTGTTTTGGTTTAAATATCTACTGTTACATCATTCGTTGCAAATGCATGGCTTTGGTTGAACCACTTTGTTTAAAAAATATTTTTTTTCATTGACGATTCATAATTTCAGTTGAAAATTCATCTTGTGGTTAAAAATTCGTTTTTCTTCTTTGTTAAAAATTAATTTTTTCAACTGTCTATGTTTCTATTTTTCGTTGAATTTTTTCGTATTTGTTGGCAGAAAAATTTTTTTCTTGCTTCAATGTTTCCTCTTTTTGCTTAAAAATATAAGCGATTGAAAACTAACTTTTTTGTTTAAAATTAGTATTTTCAGATTGAAAGTTAAACTGTCTTACAGAAAATTCTTCTTTTGGCCCGAAAGATCACCATTTCAGATGAAGTTTGTTTCCTTTCTGGACTGAGAAATCATTATTTAAAAAAAATGTTTTTCTTGTTTTTGTTTGAAAATGCAGCATCTTAGTCAAAATTCCATCTCTTTGGTTGAAAATTTGACTATTTTGTTAAAAATTCAACTATTAATTTGAAAGTGCATGCATTTTTGAAAATATATCATTTTAGTAGACAATTCTTCTCTTTTGTTGATCATTCAACAATTTTTTGGAAAATTCGCCTTTTTGGTTTAAAAATTAATATCTTTTGGTAGAATTTCTCTTTCTTTGGATAAAATATCAATTATTACGTTTTTTGTTGAAAAATCATCTTCCTGGGTTGAAAAATTAAATATTTTGTTGAAAATTTCACTATTTGTTTGAAAATTCATGCATTTTGTTGATAAATACACCAATTTAGTTCCAGATTCATATCTTCGGTTGAAAATTGAGTAGAAAATTAATCTGCTTCGTTGAAAGTTCGTCTTTATGGCTTGAAAATTAATCTCTTTTTCTGTTGGAAAATTCAACCATTTACTGAAGAATTCGCTGATTTGGTTGAAAATTCATCTTTTTCGGCTCAAAATTCAACTATTTGGTTCAAATTTCAACTATTCTGTTGAAAATTCTTCTCATTTGCTTTTAAGTTCAACTTTAGTTCAAAGTGCAACTTTTTGGTTTAAATTTAATTTCGTTGGTTGAAAATTGATGCACTTATTAAAAATTGTGTTGAAAATTCGTCTTCTTTGTTTGGAATTTCATCATTTTAGTTGAAAATTCATCTTTTAGTTGAAAATTTGACTATTTTGTTGGAAATTCCACTATTTGTTCGAAAAGTCGTGTTTTTTGTTTAAAAATTCATTATTTTGGTAGAAAATGAATCTTATTCGTTGAAAGTTCATCTTTTTGGCTTAAAAATTCATCTCTTCTGGTAAGAATTTAATCTTTCTTGGATAAAATATCAATTATTACATATTTTGTTGAGATTTAATCTTTCTAGGTTGAAATTGAACTATTTGGTTACAAATTCAACTATTTTGTTTAAAATTTAATTCCTTACTTGACAGTTTTTTTTAAGTACCTTATATTACATTTTTCGTTGAGACTTCTTATTTTTGTTGATAATTCAAGTTTTCGGTTTGAAAATTCAACCATTTTCTAAAGAATTCGATCATTTGGTTGAAAATTCATCTTTCTCGGCTGAAAATTCAATTATTCGAATAAAATTTTAACTATTTTGTTGAAAATTCTTCTCATTCGCTTTAAAGTTCAATTTTTAGTTCGAAATACAAGTTTTCGGTTTGAATTTAATTTTTGTTGTTGAAAATTCATGCATTTTGTTCAAAAATTCATTATTTTCATTTGAAATTCATCTCTTTGGTTGAGAATTGGGTTTGAAAATACCTCTTCGTTGTTTGAAATTTTATTATTTTAGCTGAAAATTCACCTTTTGGTTGAACATTTGACTATCTTGTTTAATTCTTTGATTTTTATTTTAAAGGTTTAAAGATTCATCTCTTGGGTAGGAATTTAATTTTTCTTGGATAAAATATCAATTTTCACATTTTTGTTGAGATTTCATCTTTTTATATTGACAATTGAACTATTTGGTTACAAATTCAACTATTTTGTTGAAAATTTAATTACGTAGTTGACGTTTTTTTTTAATTACCTACACTCTGAATTTGAATCAGTGAGACATGGGTCACTGAATCAAATCAGTAAGAATTGTTACTTATTCACAATGCCATATCACTGATTCGTATAGCTACAAATGGGTCACTGATTGGCGTCAGTAAGAATTTTGACTGAAAATCAGTGAAATCTCACAGATTCAAATTTAGAGAGTAATATTACATTTTTCCCTGAGAATTTTAATTTTTGTTGAAAATTCAAGCTTTCGGTTTGGAAATTAAACCGTTTTCTAAGGAATTCAACCAGTTGGTGAAAATTCATCTTTGTAGGCTGAAAATTCAACTCTTTGTTAAAAGATCAACAATTTTATTAAAAATTCTTAATCGCTTTGAAGATCAATTTTTTGTTCGAAATACAACTGTTTGGTTTACATTTTATTTTTTGTTGTTGCAAATTCAACTATTTGATCGAAAATTCATCTTTTCGAGTTTTGAAGTAAATTGTTTTTCAAAGGATTCGTCCTTTTAATTTGAATTTTTAATTTTTTTGCTGAAAATGCAACTGATTTTGGTTGAATTCCAATCGTTTTCGTTGGAAAATTAGACTGTTCGTTTGAAAATTCATCTGTAGGTAGAAAATTAAAGTATTTGATTAAAAATTCAACTGTTGTTACAAATTGGATTATTTTCTTGAACATTCAAGTATTTTGTTAAAAATACATCTTTTTTGGTGAAAAATGCAACTGTTTTGTTGAGCATTCGTCCATTTGGACAGAAAAATCGTCATTTTGGATTAGATATTCATCTTTTATGGTATAAAAGTGTCATCTGTTTTGATCAAAATAAATAAATTTTTTTGAAATTGTGGTATAAAATGATTTCATTCCATTCAATAGTGATCCTATCTTCAAAATTTTACGAGATTAAAATGCTGGTCTTTGAGTATTAATGATCAGGGTAAATGAAAAGTTGGCGAGTAAAAAATCATTGAAAATTCAAGGATTTTTGAAAATAAAGCTTTTTGGCCACCCTGTAAAAACTGGTATAATAGCAGAAGAATTTAATTATTTCCGCTCTATAGATCAATTTTTTTTCTAAAAATAGGGAACGTTTTTCGCATGTCCAAGTGCATGAATAGCGTGATGGCACAAAAACTTACATTAATATCCAGCCTGGAATGCACATATACCTGCCATCGGTAACCCGCAGCTTCAGATTCCTCACAGTTTAGATGCGGTGCATAATCGGTCAGGACCCAGTGACGTTTTGTGTTTCATCTTTCATATAAATTCTAGAGAAACAGAGAACATCCATTTGTCTTTATATACATGACGGTTTCATAAGAGGGTGATAAATGTCGCGACCATAATACGTTTACCTGCACTTCCTCTCCTTTAACCTCGTGAGCTCTCCTTTAAAAAGGCTATTTTGAAAACTCGATTTAATCTGTGACCATCACCTTTGACCTCAGATCCTGAGTCTTCAACCTTTTATCCTTGAAATTTTACCTTTAACCTTTTACCTCTGAACTATGGTCCCTCATCTTTGATCTAAAACCTTTAGCCTCTCACCTGATTCCTGATCGAAGACTCCTCACCTATTTCTTGAGACTACTGACCCCTGAAATTTAGTCTTTAACATTTTACCTCTGACCTATGATTCCTGAACTTGGCCTGAGACTTTCGAATCTTACCTATGACCCTCACCTATGACCTCATATTTTTTGCCTCTTCTCTTCGAAACCCTGACATTTTGCCTCTAACCTTTTACCCTGACCTGTGATCCCTTACCTTTTACCCATGATCCATGACTCCTCATCTATTTCTTCATACTGTTGACCTCTGATATTTTGCCTCTTACCTATCAATCTCATCGTTGACCTCAGACTTTTTGATTATATCATTTGACCCCTGACATTTTGCCCCTAACGTTTTACCTCTAAACTATGATCCCTCAAATTTGACCTTACATTTTTAGCATCTTACCTTTGACCCATGATTCAATACCTATTTCTTCAGAATGTTGACCCCTGAAATTTAGCTTCCATTCTATGACCTTTCCCTTTGAAAGTAGACAATTGGCCTCTTTCCTTTGACCCCTAAAATTTTGTCTTTTTCTTTTTACATCTGGCATATGATTTATTACCTTGGTGTGAAACTTTAGCCTCTTACCTTTCCCCCCTGATCCATGATTCCTCGCCTATTTTCAGAGTGTTGACCCCTGAAATTTTTCCTCTTATCTGTGTTTCTTACCTTTGACCTGAGACTTCTTGCCTATATCCCTAAATTTTGATCTGAAATTTGATTTTTACCATTGACCTCTGATCCGTGACTCCTTATTTTTTCAAACTCTTCACCCCTGAAATTTTGCTTTCAACCTATGACCCTCACGTTTTATCTGAGAATTAGAGTTCTAGTCTCTTTCCTTTCACCCATAAAATTATTTCTCTCACCTTTTACATCTGAACAATGATCTTTCACCTTCAACCTAAAATCTTTAACCTCTTACCTTTGGCCCCTGATGTATGAATCGTCACCTATTTCTTTACACTGCTGACCTCTTTTAAACTCTAACATATGACTCACTTTTTGACCTTCGACTTTTGAACTCTTACCTTCGTTCTCTGATCCGTGATACCTCACCTATTTTATCCGACTGTTGACCCCTGACATTCTGCCTCTAACCGATGACTCTCACCTTATATCTCCTTCTTTTCGCCTCTTTCCTTCGACTCCTGACATTTGGCCTCCAAACTTTTATCCCTGACCTGTGAACCCTCATCTTTGACCTAAGAATTTAGCCTCTTATCTTTGACCCCTGATTCATGACTTCTCACCTGTTTATTGAGACTGCTGACTCCTGATATTTGCCTCTAGGCTATAACTCTCATCTTTGACCTTGGACTTTTAGCCCCTTCCTTTGTCCCCTGTACTTTGGCTTCTAACTTTTTACCTCTGAACTAGGATCCTTCACCTTTGATGTGAAATTTTTAGCCTCTTACCTATGTAGCCTTTACAATAATTTCTCACTTATGTTTTTAGGTTGTTGATGTCTGAAAATTTGCGTCCACCCTATAGCCCTCGCCTTTTATCTCCAACTTTGGGCCTCTTTTCTTTGACCCCCTTTTCCTTGACCCCCGACATTTTTCCTCTAACCTTTTACCACCCTCTACATAATGATCCCTTACCTGTGATCTAAAATCTGTAGCATCTTACCTCTGATCTCTGATCCATGACTCCTCGCCTATTTCTTCAGACCGTTGACCTCAAAAATTTGGCCTCTGACCTATTAACCCCCACTTTGACCAACGACTTTTGGCCTTATTCTTTTGGCTCCGGTTTGTTCTCTAACCTTTTACCTATGAGCTATAGTGGTTTTGATGGTGTGATCTTTTTTTCTAAAAAATTAAGTGGTAGTGATGCTGAATTTCATCTATCTTGAAGTCTTCATGGCCAACGAGGGTACTTGTTCGATCTAAAGTTTGGAAATCGACAGTTCGAAGGGCCCTTGGGCCTGAGTTGGTAATTGCGCTAGATAATTAAAAGCTGCAGGAAGAAGTTCCTAATGAAGAACACACCCTACTCCCGGGGACGAAATAAGGCTTTGGGAAACAGTTGGAAACTAGTACAACTCTGGGACGCGAAGTCGAGCCATCTCGCGCTAACATTCAATTCCTGAACTTCCTGCTTCGAGAAGTAGAATAATTATTATTCCAGCACTTTAGGGAATTCTCTCAAAGGCATCTAATTCTGGAAAAGTACAGCTACACGAAAGAGCTCCATCCGAATGTATTTATCATATGAAGGAACAGGTAAACTAACTTATCTAAATTATCATGTACGATCATTAAGCAACAGTTATAAAGGTCATCCCAAGGGAATTTACTATATTATCATCGAAAAAGTATTTCTGATTCTTCGTTTTTTCAATAAATTCGCGTGAGGTTTTCTGCACACAAAAAAAAGTTCGAATTAAAGGGATCACAAAGGTTCAGTGGTTCAATTTTAGGTAAAAGAGGGAGTTTTGTGCAAAAAAGGGGATTAAAAGGGGATTTCGTTTATTATTGGGAACTTTTTATATCGTAAGGGCATCTCGTGAATATTATAAGAAAAGTCCCTCTAACCTTTTCTTAAGCAGTTTTTCTAGTCATTTTTATTTTTCAGAAAGTTTTTTAGCTAGGTTTGAAAAATTTGTTGAAAACTTCAGAATTTTCACGGATTGAAAATACATAAGAAAAAATTCAAGACGAACAAAGATTTCAAAATAGATAAACAATGGAATTAGAAAATTCTCATATTTGAAAATTTTCAAAATGTATTTTTTCATCAGTAGAGAGATTTTGATTTTTTATTCTAGTTAATTTTTCGCCATTGTATTAATTTCACTATACTACCCTAAATTGTGCAAAGTATTTTTCTATGTAAGCCAGAAAGAAATAATTTGAAAAACTCAAAAATTACTATTTGGAAAACTGAACAAAAAAAAAGGTTTTTGTTTCCTTAAACTTTAAAATGTTGTTCTAATGTGTTTTTACTTGGTTCGAAGTTTAAATTACTTTGTAAAAAATTCGATTCTTGGTTGATGATTTATCATTATAGTTGAATATTTATATCTGGTTGAAAACCCGTTTCTTTTGTTGCAAATTAATCCTTATAACTGAAAATCTAACTATTTAATTTATGGTATGAAAATTCATTTATTTGCATAATTTTCATTTTTTTGTTGTTAAAATTGCAATTGTCATTTGGTTAAAAGTTAATATTTTTTGTTTGGGGATTCAACTGTTTTTTTTTATTTAAAACTATTATTGATAGAAAATGTATTATTCTATTAGAAAATTCATCGTTCTGATTGAGTTAAACTGTTTTTTTTTTATATCAAATTTAAACCTTCATTGGCTACAAATTCAACTACTTGGTTGAAAGTTGAGCTAATTTGTTAAAAAATTATGTTTTGCTTGAAGATTCATCATTTTAGTTTAAATTTCATATTTTTTGTTGAAAATTCGTACTTCTCAAAAATTAAAGTTTTTAACTTAAAATTGAATTATTTCATTTTTATTGAAAAATTAATCTCTTCTTGTAAAAATTTAATCTTTTTTGGTTAGAAATGCGAATGTCTGGTTGAGAGTTAACATTTTTTTTATTGAGCATTTCACTATTTCGTTGAAAATTCCTCTATTTGTTTGAATTAAACTGTTTTTTATTTCAAAATGACATTCTTTTTGGTTAAAAATTCAACTCGTTGGTTGAAAGTTGAACTACTTTGTTAAGATTTCATTTTTTGGTTGAAGATGTATACTTTTAGTTTAAAATTAATCTCTTTTTGTAGATATTTAATCTTTTTTGGTTAAAAATTCTACTACTTGGTTGAAAGTTGAATTACTTTGTTAACATTTCATTCTTTCGTTGACGATTCATCATTATAGTTGAAATTTTCTTTTTTTCTTATAAATTGGTTCCTTTGTCTAAAAATTGAACAATTTCGGTTTGAAAATTCATCTCTTTTTAAAGAAATTTCAGACTTTTTGGTTAAAACTGCAACTGTTTGTTCAAAGATTTATCCGTTCAGGTTAAAGATTCAATAATTTGGTTAAAAATACTTTTTTTCTTGTTCAGGTCATCTACTTTTGATTCAAAAAAATATATTTTTCGGTTCAAAATTGGACTATTTCGTTGAAAGTTAAACTAGTGAGTAATAACGTATTTTTTTGTGTGAAGATTCATCATTTAAATTAAAAATTTATCCTTAGATTTAACTGTTCTTAAAATAAATAATTCCCTTAGCTGAAAATTTAACTATTTTGTTTATAAATCTTCAAAAATTAATCAAAACTAATAAAAAATAGGAAAAAATTCTCGATTTCACGTGTTTAAAGGGATTTTATAAAAGCAGCTGAATTCAACAAAAAAGAAGATTTTTCAACAAAATTTTTGCAACATGCAACATGTAACAATTTTCAACCAATAGTTGCATGCTTAACAACAAATATGGAATTTCTATCAAAAGAGATGAGTTTTCAAACCACTTTTTAAGGACTGTGCTCCCTAAGATTATAAAGTTTTTACTCCATGGATTATACATACTGGTTGACATATTCGGGTCTCTTGCCCTGTTTCATTATTTTGTAATCTAATAACTGGAACATAATTTACGTGATATGTTAATTTTGTGTAGGAAATTTTGATACCGGGTCCTTTTTAGTGTGCATTAAAGGACTGACAATATTGGAACATTCCACTCCGACATTTTGTTTACGCCTTGTCTCGTGGAGATGTAACCTGGATAGCAAGTAGTTACGGTGACGTGTAGTAGTACTATGCAGGGCCACTTTCCGTGTAATATGAACCGCCCTCGCTGTGCGACATAAAACGCGAACAGACACTGCCATAAAGCACTCTAGACGGGTATACCAGACGCGCATCATCTAAACTTTTTTCATCGCCCCAAATTTTCTGGAATCACCAAAAAAATTAATGTGCTTCAAAAAAAAAAAAAAACCTCTAGCCCCCTCCAACTCCATCATTCACTCCTCACCCAATCCGTCCTTCTCTAAAATCTTTACCACATTCTCTTGCCAGCTTCCTTTATCTTCCTTCCCTCTCCTACATCCTTCCCATATATGATCCCATGTTTCCTCCTCCCATTCACATATTCTGCACTTTAAGTTCTCCTTCTTTTCCCAATACATCCCTTCCCGTACCTCGTTCCCCAATTTAAATCTTGCTTTTCTTGTCCATCTTCTCTCTCCTTAGCCCTTTTCTAAATTCTTTGGTACTCCTTCCTCTTTTATCGTCTTACACCACTCATTATATTTTGATTGCTCAATCATGCCCTATCTTTATGTGAGTTTTCTTTCACTGTCACTTCTCTTCAATTCTTCATAGCTTATTCCATTCCCCTCTCCTGTACCTCTAGCACAAAATAACTGCCTTCTTTCTTCTTTCTATCTTGTTGATTCTGTCGCCCTCCCTCTCCTTTCTTCCACCACCTTCAAATACTCTTCCGCTATCTTTCTTCCGTTTCCCTTCCTTAGCTTCCATGTCCTCTTTCTCGCTCTAGTACTTAATTTGTCCCTTTCTCATATATGAGCTATATGATCTTCATTTGTTTGCAAGTTATATCCTAAACATTTAAACTTCTTTACTCCTTTTAACTTTACTACCTTAAATCTCCCAGTCAACTCTTTCTTTCTTCCTGCTCCTTTTCTAAACCTTTTTTCAAAATCTTTGTCTTTTCTACATTTCATTTCAACTTTTTCTCATCTAAGTATTTCTCCAATCCTGTAATTAAGCTCTCCATCCCTTTTTCATCCTCTGTTATCAACAATACATCGTCCGCGAATGCCAGTGTATATATTTTTTCTTCTTTTAACCTAACTCCTCCCCATCCTTTCCTTTTTATTTCTTCTTCTAAGTCTGAGATTATTATACTAAATAAAAGTGGGTTCAGAGGGCATACTTGCCCTACTCCTGTCACTAGCCAGAAACTTTCTCCTACTTGCTCTTCTACCTTCATCCTGCTCAATGTCTCTCTAAAAATTTCCGATACTCTCTTTAATAAGCCTTCTCATATCTCCTTTTTCACCATAACTTTTTCTACTCCCGACTCTGTCCAATGAGTCAAACGCCGCATTTTAGTCCAGGAACATTGCTATCATTGCCCCTTTCTCCCTCTTAATCCTTTTAATTATCAGATAATTCAGTACATTTATGTTGTCCATCGTCCCCATTCCTTTTCTAAACCCTGCCTGATTTGTTTTTTTTTCCTCAACTTCTTTTTTTAATCTATCCGATAAAACAGTTACATAAACTTTATAGTGTTGTCATTAGCGTCGCTCCCCTATAATCTTTAACCCTCTCCTCTTTGCCTTCCTTCTCTACTGTGAGTACTATTACTCCTTCATTCCATAACTCTGTCCCACCTCCCTCTCCAATACTCTATTGCGCATTTTCCATGCCCGTTCCTTCAATTCTGTCCCCCCACATTTCCAGCCTCTATTCGGAATCTCATCTATACTAGTTGACTTTCTATCTTGACTATTTCGCACCTTGACTATTTTTCCCTTGTTATGTCCACTTCCTCATCTCTTTCCCTAAAATATTTTCATCCTTTCCTAATTTCTTCTCTACCTCTCCTAGCAAATCCATAACATGTTTTTCCTGTTCTACCGTGATCCAACAAACCATTTTACCATTTCAGTATCCTGGTTTACTTTGTTTCTTTTTTCCTCTCTATTTAGTACCTTCTGAACCTCTTCTTCCGCCCTAGCCTTCTCCGCTTCTTCTGCAAGCCTCTTATTCTCTTCCTCTTTCTTTTGCCCACACAACTCTGTATACTCCTTCCTTCTTCTCCTATAGTCTTCTCCACTATTTTTCCCTTTTCTCCATTTTTCTAATTCCTTCCTATTGATTTTTAGATGTCAACATAAATTGTTTAAACAATTTATTATTATTTTTAATAATATTCTCTTTGAATGATGCTAAAAACTTGCGGTTTTTTCTGTAATATATATTTTTGTCCACTTTTCACTTAGAGCGAGGTAAAAATTATTGCAATTTACTAACAATAATCTTTTAAACAAATATCTATTGTTTATAACTATCTTCTCTTATAATAATGCTAGGTAGTTGCGGCTTTTTCCTGAAATTTTTTACTTTTTGTCAACTTTCCACTTGGATCGAAGTGAAAATTTAGTTGAGGTAATAATTGATGCAACTCAACAAATATAATTGCTTAAACAATCCATTATTGTTTATGAATATCTTTTTTACAATTGATCTTCATAAAATTTTTCGATTGAACACAAATTTTTTAAGTTAGAGAATTTAAACAATTTTTCATAGCTACCAAAAACCAGCTTTTAACAGTTTGGAAAATTTAATCACAGTTTTTAGTAGATGTTAAATATTTTCAGATTAAATATACATAAGTTATAACATATAATTAATTTAAATATTTTAATTCTGTGAAGGCATAACCGTGTAAGTGACATTTTTTTTAATACGTTTCATTGGCCTAAAAATTCTATAAAATTCTACCGGACATTGTGGTGAAAGGATATATCCAAACAAAGGAATCGTGAGCTTAAAATCCATTTTTCTTAAAGAAACGATTTTTTTAATTCAATTTTTTACTTATAAGCCTCCTATTTGTCTTGTAATGCATTTAGAATATTTCGGGAATATGTTTTATGTTAACTGAGATTTAAAAAAACAAAACAATATTTCATGGACTTTCACGGTTTTTACAACAGTCGATTTTTGACGGTCTGTATCTCGGAAAATATTAACTTTTTAAAAATGTTGTTTATTGTGATCTCTGGAACTCCATCAAATCTCGAATGTACTTTCTCATTTTTTCGTTTTTCAAGAATTTGATTTTTTTCTCTCTCCTGAAAAATTTGTCCCGATGGACTTTCACGCTTTTGCCGCGACACCCTTCATTTATCAATATTCAAATAATCCTGTTTCTCTTACTTTTTTGAAATCAAGAAACCTAAACTTTTCTTTAAAACCAAATCAAATTTTAAAAAATGGTGTTTTTTCATTCAGAACATTCAAAATGAGAGCAATGTTTTATTTAAAATTATTTGATCCCTCCGGGATTAATTTGAAAATGTTCGTAGTTAAGTTTTTTAGTTTTACTTCATAGATTTAAATTTTTTTGATAGGTCGCGGACGGTGGGGAGTTGTGGGCCGTGGGGAGTCGAGGGCCACCTTAATCTCCGCGTAGTTAGTATTTTGACATTTTTGATTAAAGAAATCAAAATAAAAGTTTGTGTACAACTCAAGTGGTTAATATTCGAAGTCCCGTTCTACAGCAGATTTCAAAGGCACGTTATTGTAAAATATTCCTTGAGCAATTGGCTTTAAATTCAATCAAACAATTTCGGTAAAACATTCATTGTATGTATAGCAATTCGGTCATTTCGTAAATGTCGGCTGTGGGGAGTTGTGGTCCACCATTAGTGGGGAGTCGTGGGCCAAACGTTCTTAATGCGTATTTCAATTTTTCAAGTGAAACATCTTTTCTCTTGTTCTGAAAAGACTTTTGCAGTATCTGCAAGGGCACAATGCCAAAGATTTTAAATCGGAACAACACAGTTCACTGCAATATGTGCGATCGTGCTGTGCACTTGAAATGTGCCAACATGAGGACCGGATATTACACTTGCATACATTGTGAATCAGAATAATTTTTTTTATCTTTTTAAAATCATTAGTTTTTATTTACTGCAACTTTAGTAAACATAAACTACTGGAATATGCCATTTTATTTAATTTTTTGTCATGGCCCACAACTCCCCACCAAAATCACAAACATCGATTTTTATAAGATTCACGTCATCCTAAATATTCATCGCGCATTAACGAATTTTATTAATTGTGGTCTCCAGTTGATGTATTGAGTAGTTTACTACAAATACCAGCTCATACATTGACAATTTATCGACGTTCAGAGAAGTTATGTCTTGAAAACAAAGCATGGCCCACAACTCCCCACTCTCCCCTACTGTTTTTATTGCCATTCGAATTTCACCAGTATTTATGAAAACAGTTAAGATCTCCAGAAACGTAAAAAATACTGGCATCCATGCAAATATTAAAATTACGACAGGAAGAGTTATTCATAGATATCTTACTGACTAAAATTAATAATTTCTTAAATTATCAAGAATCGTTTGAAAATTGTTCAGAACTATCAATATTCAAAGATTAGATAATATGGATTTTTAATTAGTTTATGTTTTTAATATTAGAAAATAAATACCCAAGTATGAGAAAGCGCGCTGCGCGCGTGAGCAGTTTCTTTAAGTGGAGATTTAGAGAAATAATTAATATTCATGGAATTTCAAATAATTTTTGATTATTTTAATGGGCTCATAGTATTTCCATAGATTTTAAGGTATTTTACGGGGTTTAGAAAAATTTCTAGATAACTTCAGGGAATAAAATAAATTTTATTTCAAGGATTTTCCAGGAATTTCAACAATTTCAATGGATATACGACTTGAAACAATTTCAAAGAATTTTAACGATTTTAAGTTATTTTAAAAGATTAGAAAGAATTTAAAAAGTTTTCTTTTTAAAAAATGCTGGAACTTTCAATATTAAAAAAAAATTTGTATAATATAATAATATATAATAAAGTGCGAACGCGCATGAATTTTGTTTCAAAGGGGTTTTAAAGATAAATTGAATGAATAATAATTTAAATTCAATTTATATCCAAGGAATTTGAAATAAGTTCTATTTATTTCAATGGGTTTTCACTATTTAAAAATATGTTAACGAATTTCTATAGAACTTCAGTAAATAAATTATATTTCATTTCAAGGGATTTCTGCGGATTTCAACAATTTGAAAGGGTTATGATATATTTATTTTTTGTTTATTGATTATTATATTTTAAATGGTTTTTTTTATTGTAAAATAATAATGCGATTACATTTAAATTATTTATTATATTAGGGATGAAATAAAAAATCTTGATCAGAAATATTTAATTACACTCACAAGTATCACCATTTAATTATTTATTAATAAAGTCATTTTTAGAAGAGAAAATACTCTTGATTATAAGTACGATTTTAAACATGTGAACATTTTTTCAATATAATTTTTGCTTTTTTATCTCGCCGTGAATGGATTTTAAACTACCTAAGTATATCTAATTACAAAGAAGTTCTTCAATGGTAGAAATCATTAAAAAATCATTCTAAAATATTTAAAAACTATACAATTTTTTATAAAAACATTCTTTCTTCTTTTTTTAATGTAAAAATAAATGTTTGATCTTTCTCTTCTTTCCAATTTTCGGCTAAGAAGCTACCCTGTTTTCCCATTTTCCGTTAAAAAGCTACCCTATTTCCCCTTTTTAGAGCTCTTTTTCCCCTTTATTTCTAGAAAACTTTCCAAACTCGAATTTTGAAAAGCTTTTCGTGAATTTAATTAATTTTTAAATTCTAAGGCACCGAATGTAGTAGACGATATGTGAGATTTAAGTTAGCAATTTTCGTGAATTCAGAGGATGCTGGTTTGCTCTTCTTCATAATTAAGGGTCGTCTTCCGGGGCGGTGTTTGCATGTTGACACGACGGTAATTGCCTTAATTAAAGCTTCCACGTTTTATCTCTCACATCACGCCTGACTGCCTTTTCTAGCAGCGAATGGGAGCGCGATTAAAAACAAATTGGTGCTCCATTGTGGACCCCTTAAGATCAATAGTTCATTGCAGTCCTAAATAAAACAAACCCTGCTTGATTGTATATAAAAAATTCCTCAGATTTTATCACATTGAATCGAAAAATAAATTATTTTTTCTATCCTAATTTTCAAATATTTTAATCTTTCTATATTTGAAATTTCCGCATATCAATATACACTTCACTCCCGATATAAGAACCCCCGGTTTACGATATTCCTCGAATTAATGTCCTCTGCAGTTTTGTGATGAGGGGAGTCGCGGAATCGAGAAAGAGGCGGTGCTTACTCAAGCGTGACAAACAGAATGAGGACCGAACTCTCAGCGCATTAGTTGCATCAGGTTGCGTCATGCGTCCAAATCGAGGCCCAAATCTTACAGAAATGGTTAATGCGGCCCTGCCTGTTCACGTTTGGATTCCCCCGATTCAGGATCAAGGCCACTGCAAGCTATTTCCGAAACCGTTATTACATCGGGAGTTGAGTGTAGTTTCAAGAGCATGGAACACGTGTTGGAATTAAGTCAGGATGGTCGCAGGTCAGCGAAAACTTGGAAATGAGGGGAAAATCAGGGATTTCTCCCTGAAATGAAAACAATACTTAAGTAGCTTTTATTCAATAAAATAATCCATGGTTCATCCACTATTTAAGCAGCTATGCTATTTCTGAATTTTTTAACATTCTTTTAAAATATTTCAGGTTATTTGAAAAGATTCCAAGACATTTTTAATATATTTCAATAATTTGGAAGGATTTCAAAGGATTTTAGGGTATTTTTAAAAATTCCGAAGAACTATCAAAAACTATAACAATTTTCAAGGGATTTGAAATGATTTTGAAGGATTGGAAATATTTTGGTGTATTAGAAAGTAATCCAAGGAATTTTAAATTGATTTTAGTAACAGAATCGGATTTCAAAGGATTTGAAATATTTTAGGGTGTTTTAAAAGATTCCAGGGAATTTTTGAGAGATTAAAAAAAAATTCAAGAGATTTCGAAGAATTTTAATTATTTTAAGAGATTTTAAAAACTTGTCATGCGGTTGTGAAGAATTTTCTAGAGTTTTGGAAAGTATGGAACGATTTTACAGGACCTATAAGGTTCTGAGATATCTAAAAATATTCCATGAATTTTCAACTGGTTTTAGTAATTTAATGGGATTGCAAAGGATTCAAAATGTGTTTTGGTATTTTGAAAGATTCCAAGGCATTCTCAAGAGCTTTAAAAAGTTTCAAAGGATTTCAAAAGATTTCAAAGAACTCAAAATTTTTGATTCTCAATGATCTTTCATTTATAATTTGAAGTATTTTAGCATATTTTAAAGATTCTAAGAAATTCTCAAGAGATTTAAAATTTTTTGAAAGATTTTAAAAATATGCAAAGGATTTGTAATATTTTAGGGTATTTTAGGAGATTCCAAAGAATCTTCAGGGCCTTAAAAAGGTTTTAAAGGATTTCCAAAAATTTCATAGGATTTGAATTATTTTAGAATTTTTAAAAAGATTCCAGAAAATTTCCAAGGGCTTTGTAAAGCTTCAAAGAATGTCAAAGGATTTGAAATATTTTAAGGTATCCTTTCAGATTTCAAGGAATTTTCAAAAGCTTTGAAAAGTTTGAGGGATTTTCGAAGGATTTGAAACATTTTAGGGCATTTTAAAAAATCCTTAGGAATTTTCAAGAGCTTTAAAAAATAGCTAGGTATTTTAAAAGATTTTCAATGTTTTGAAATTTTTCAGGGTATTTCAATAGATTCCAAGAAATTTGTTATTGATTTCAGTCATTTAATGGGACTTGAAATATTTTAAGGTATTTTGAAAGATTCCAAGGAATTTTCAAGAGCTTCAAATAAGTTTCAAAGAATTTGTAAATATTTTAGGGTATTTTCAAGAATTCTTAGGAATTTTCAAGAGCCTTAAAAATAAGCAAGGTATTTAACATTTATTTCAATTTTCAAAAATATTTTAGGGTATTTTTAAAGATTCCAAGCAATTTTTAAGAGCTTCAAAAGTGTTTTAAAGAATTTGTAAATATTTTAGGGTATGTTCAAAAATTCTAAGGAATTTTCAAGAGGTTTAAAAATAATCAAGGAATTTAAAAAAAATTTAGTTTCTTAAATATTTTAGGGAATTTTGAAAGATTCCAAGGAATTTTCAAGAGCTTCAAAAGAGTTTCAAACAATTTGTAAATAGTTTAGGGTATTTAAAATAATTCTAAGGAGTTTTCAAGAGCTTTAGAAAATATCTAGGTATTTTAAAAGATTTTCAATGTTTTGAAAATTTTCAGGGTATTTTAATAGATTTCAAGAAATTTGTTATTGATTTAAGTCATTTAATGGGACTTAAAATATTTTATGGTATATTAAAAGATTCCAAAGAATTTTTTTTTATTGAAAGTCTATTATCATATTCTTATTCCGGAATTCATTTTTTGTTTAACAATTTTACTATCTGATTGAAAAATCAATTATTTGGTGGAAAATGGAACCATTGTTTTAAAAAGTCATATTTTTCGGTAAAAATTTAACTACTTGCTAGAAAGTTGAACTATATATTTGAAACTATATTTGGTTGAAAATTCGTCTTTCTGATAGCAATTTAATCATCGTGATTGAAAATTCATCCTTTTGGTTTTTGCTGAGCAATCAACTATTTTGTTGAAAGTTCGTCTTTTCTGTTCGAATTCAACTGTTTCTTATTCTAGATTGATTTTTTTTAAATATTAGCTATTACATGTTTTGTTTAGAATACATCTTTTGGTTGAAAAATCAACTACTCGATAGGCTTCAAACTCAAAAATTTGGTATAAAATTAAACTATTTGGTTTGAAATTAACTTTTGGGTGGAAAATTCATATTTTTGGTTCAGAATTAAACTACTTTAGTAGAAAATTAAATGATTTAGTTAAAAACTGAACTGCTTATTTAAATAATTTTACTATCTTGTTGGAAATTCGTGTTTTTGGTAAAAAAAAATTCTACCTGATAATGTAGCTATTCCATTTCTGGAATGAATCTAGATGAAAAATTTGTCTTTTTGGGTAGAAAATTATTTTCTTTGCTGAAAATTCATCATTTTTTTCGTCATTTTTAGTTGAATTCAACAGATAAATAATTATTTTTTTATTCAATAATAGATTTAATACTTTAAAAATTAAAAAATGAACTATTTTCTAAAACATTCAACTTTTCAGCTTGAAAACTCAACTATTCGGTTGAAAAATCGTCTATTTGGTCAGAAAATTAATCTTGATATTCAAAATTCATCCATTATTTGCTTGAGGATTCAACTACTTTATAAAAAAAACAACGTATTTTTGCCTTGAATTCAACTAATTCATAAATATTTTTTTTTTAAATTAAAAATTAGTTTTTCAACTGCAAATTCGTCTTCCATTTTTGGTTGAAAATTTATATTTTTAGTTGAAAATTCATCTATTTTCTTTGAAAATTCTTCTTTTAGCAGAACATTAATCTTCTTTGTTTGAAAATTCATCTCTATCAGTTAAAAATTCAGCTGTTTGGTAAAAAATTCAACTGTTTTGTGGAGCGTTTAATTATTTTGTTGAAAATACAACCATTTGTT
>CAKNXH010000917.1:32156-80983 GCA_932178445.1 Andricus quercusramuli
TTTAATTGAAAATGAGTTTTTCAACTGCAAATTCGTATCCCATTTTTGGTTGGAAATTTACATTTTTAGTTGAAAATTCATCTATTTTGTTAAAAATTCTTCTTTTGGCAGAACATTAATCTTCTTGGTTGAAAATTCATCTCTATCAGTTAAAAATTCAGCTGCTTGGTAAAAAATTCAACTGTTTTGTGGAACGTTTAATTAATTTGTTGAAAATACAACCATTTGTTCAAGCCATCGTTTTTGGACGAAAATTCAACTGTCTTCTAAAAATTCATCTTTTGGTTTTGAAAAGTCAACCATTTGGTTGAAAATGCAACAAATAAATTTTTTTGTGTCGATAAATTATTTTCTTCAGCTTCCACTTGATTCCAATTCAACAACATAGAATTTTCCAAACGTCACTTTGTGAATTTTTCACTAAAATCCTGAACAATTAGCGAAAAATGTTTTCAATATTCCGAAGTCAGCACTAAATTAAGAGAGCTTGTTAAATCGGAAAATGTTGCAAATCGAGTGACTCTATTTCGCCCCAGGCAAATCCGATTCATCAAGTTTGATGGTGTATTTTTAAATTTAGTAGTTCATCATCCTTTATTTGAATAAGACCTATTTCATTTCATTACTGTAATTCAGTAATTTATTGTCTTGTTGATTTCAATTCGTTACATTCAATTTACACCCTTTTCAGCAGTATATTCAAAGTCTGGAACAAAAACAGTAAATTAGAATGCAAAATGTGAAATGGGGACGTCTACGGAAGAGATAGTGAAAATTATAGAGCCGCGGAAATAAAAACACAAACGGAAGTCCGACATCGACAGCGGCGTTCATCTTCCCATTTCCTCTCTTTAATCATGGCCCTCTGTAGTTCGCAAGAACGTTTTTTCCAAAACCAAACCAATAAAAGAACATCTATCTTAATTTTCATTTTCTAGAGTATCTTTCTGTTTACTCAGAAAAGAGTCAATCATGGTTTTAAAACCACTTTTTTTAATTTAAAAAAAGTGGTAAAAAAGTATCGATTTAAAAACAATTTTTTAAGTTATATACGTTATTAAGTTATAATTTAGTTATTATTAAGTTATAAGACATCTCTGAGCTGATGTATTGTTAAATCGATACAAAAAAATTGGATTGAGAAGAACTTTGGGGCAGTGCATAAATTTCATAAAAGTTTTTTCAGAAATTTTGAACCAAGTACCCCCCTTTTTTAGGTCCGTAATTTTTAACAAAATAGTTGGATCTTCAACCAAAAAATATTTGTTTTTGAACAGTAGCATTTTTATCCAGAAGAGATTTTTCCACCACAACAGATGAATTTTTAAATCAAAAATACAACCAAAAAGATCGATTTTTCGTCAAAAGAAACCAATCTTCAACAGAATGCGTAAATTTTTAACCAAATAGATGAATTTTCAATCGAGAAGATTAATTCTCTACCAAAGAAGACTAATTTTGAACAAGTAGCATCAATTTTTAACCAAATAGTTGAGTTTTTAAACTAAAAACGATCAATTTTTGATCGAGAATGAAGCAGATAAGATTTCGTCAGAAAAAAATACATTTCCAAATAAAAAACAAATTTTTCACAAGAAAGTTAAATTTTCCATCAAGCTCTGTAATTTTTGAGCCAAAAAGACGAATTGTCTATCCAAAAATATGTATTTTCAACCAAGAAAGAATGTTTAGTGGATACAAAATTTTTTTTACAAAATGTTGAAATTTCAAGCCACACATACGTTTTTTCTACTAAAAAGATGAATTTTAAACCCAGAAGATTAACTTTATACCAAAAAGACGAATTTTCAACAAAATACATAAATTTTTCGCCAAATAGTTGAAATTTTAAACAATAAAATTAATTTTCCACTAAAAAGACCAATTCTTATCAAATAACATTAATTTTCATGAACAATGGTTAAATTTTCAAACTGAAAACAATCAATTTTTAATAAACATGGAATACTTCTGTTTTTACTTCAAAAAATTAATTTGCAATTAAAAAAAAAAGAATTTTCTATAAAAAAGATGAATTTTCCATTCGAAAATATAAATTTTCAACAAAAAAACTAATTTTCAACCAAAGTATTGAATTTTCGACTAAAATGATAAATTTTTAGCCAGATAATTGAATTTTCAACCAAGATGATTAATTTTCCACGAAAAAATACCAACCTTCAACAAATTACGTCAATTTTCATCAAAGTAGTTGAATTTTCAAACTCCAAACGGCTAATTTTGAATCGAGAAGTATTTTTCAGTAAATAAAAAGAATTTTCATCCAAAATGTTAAACTTTTAAACCATACTGACAAGTTTTCTAGAAAAAAAGATGCATTTTTAGATCAGAACGTTGACTTTATACCAAAAAAGATGATTTCTCAAGAAAATACGTACATTTTGAACCAAATAGTTGAATTTTCAAACAAGAAGATTAATTTTCTACCAAAAAATACCGATTTTGAATGAATTACATCAATTTTCAATCAAATATTTGAATTTTCATACTCAAACGATCAGTTTTTAATAAAAAAATGCAAAAGTTTAGATTTCATTGAAAAAAATTAATTTTCAATTTATATAAAGAGAAGATAAATTTCCACAAAAAAAATCTTCAACAAAACAAATAAACTTTTAACCGAATAGTTGAATTTTTATACTAAAAATGATTCGTTTTTAACCAAAAATGGAATAGTTTATATTTCATTAGGACAAATAATTTTCAATTCAAAGAAACGAGTTTTCTACAAAAAGGTTGAATTTTCTACTAAATTCTGGGACTTTCAAGCAAAAAAAAAAAAAATTATCAACCAAAAAGTTAATTTTCGACCAAGGAGTTGAATTTCCCATTAAATTATTGAAGTTTCTATGAAATACGCATTTTCAAAAGAGCAGTTATATTTTCAACCCAAAAATGTGAATTTTTGTCCAAAAAATTGATTTTGAACCGAAAAATGTTGGTTTTAACCCAAACAGATTAATTTTTAACTGGACAGTTGCATATATAACCAAAAAACATTACATTTCTACAAAAAGAGATGCACTTCCAAACCAAAAAGACGAAGGTTTAACAAAATAGTTGAATGTCCACCAAATTTCTTTTTAATCAAGAAAAAAAAAAGATTTTAACAAAACTGTTGCAATTTCTACCAAAAATGATTATTCTGAAACAAAATTTTTGAATCTTCAACAAAATGATAAAATTTATTTTGTACCAGGTTTGAACCAAAACAAATGAATTTTAAACAAAAAAATTCAATGTAGACTTTTCAACCGAAAAGAATGAACTTTTAACCATAAATAGTTGGATTTTATTAGGTTCCATCATTTCAGTTCGAATTTAAGTGACAAAAAAAAAACAAAAGAAGAGGAAAGACTGTGAAGCCCGCGATAAATAAAATAAGAATTTTGATCATTTGTAGACTTAAGTATAATATTTTAAATAAACATTGAAGTTCTATTGTTAATACTTTTAAAATATTTGGTTAGAAAACTGGAAATTTGGCTTAAAAAATCAAGTTAACTTTTCCAGTGCTCACTTTTTTATTTAGAACTAGATACTTTTTAATTTGGATAATTCTTTTTGCACAAAGTGTGCCGAACTACGTAACATTTTAGGTCCTGCCGAATTTATAAAGGTGTACTTTTGTATAACTCAGTACTGATTGTTATTAACACATTTCATTGCCTAAAACTAATTTTATTAAGGTTCCACGTTTATTTAATTATTAATAAAAAATTAAGAGTGAAGTCAATTTGTTTGTCTCTTTCCTCTTTTCTCCCTCTTTTTTCCATTTTATATAACCGTTTAAAATGAGCCTATCACACTGTTTTTTTAAATACTAAAAAAACGACCTTTTCTTGACCTCAAAAACGCACCTGCCCATTTATCGCAGCTTATTCAGCAACTTCTGGTGAAACGCGGCCTTACACAACTTAGGCAGCCCTCTTAGAGGCCGTACTTAAATTACGTTACGGATTATGTACGTAATTTTTAGTTTCCAAAAATGTTTTAATACTTATTGATAATAGAATTAGTCAGGGTGTCCGAAAACTTCATTTTCCAAATTCGCTTATGTTATATTTCAATAAAAAAAACACGAAATGTATACAAAAAAAAGTATTATAATTTTCAACTAATTGTGAAGAGAAATGCTGAGTTTCAACTCAGTTGAGATAATATTGAGGATTCTGAATAAGATTGAGAAAAACGCCTTTTTTCCTTATGGGGAATACATGTTAAACTTCCTGGGGCTTGCGACACCCCTAAAAATAATTTTTTTTCGAAACAAAAACAAAATTAATTTATTTTTGTGTGGATTCGAACAAATGTCTGGGGTGTCCCCATTAAAATTCGAAATAAAAATTTGGACCACCCTAGTGACCAGTCACTAAAATGCCGTACAACAAAATTAAAATACGGCAAAAATGCCATACCTGTATACACTACGTTTTCAAATTGACCTATTCTTTAAAGGGAAAAAGATTTCAAGACTGAGAGGATATAAAACAGAATGCGACGATGTAGCTGTTAGTTATTCCGAAAGGTGACTTTAAGGAGTGCTTCCTAAAATAGACTGATCGCTTGAATACGGTTAAGGCTTCCAAAGGGGGGCTACACTAGAGTCCCTCTATAACAGACAAGGCGGTCCAAGGGGACGAGAGGGAGGCGTTTGCAAGGTCAGCGGAGTTGCGATGTTTACGGTTCGGCGCTATAAGAAGCCCCAAGAAAGAAGGAGAAGAAGAACGGTTCGGAGAGTCCCTCTATAGCATGTTTGTTGATTAAAGGTACCCCCGAGTTAGCTGCTATAGAGGGAATCTAGTGTACTTTATAGAAGATATGATCGCCATCGACGAGAATTAACTCTACACAAGGTCGGATACTTTCCGGACAGACCTCGTAGATGCCATTCTCTAAAATTTGGTCCTTGGTCAACTATACAAATTATTCCGAATTCTTTCGAAATCTCCTCCCCTCCTCTTACCTGGTCTTTGGATAGGGGGTTAAGGCAAGGGTGTCCACTTAGCCCAACGCTTTTTGCGATTTTAATTGCGGATATGGAAAGTAAGCTGGAGGCTGAGGTGGTAGGAGGAGTCAGGATAGGAGGGGTTAGAATTTGGTCACAAGCGTATCCAGATGACATAGTTTTGCTGGCAAGCAGCGAGGAGGCCTTAAAGGAGATGATGAAGAGGTTGAGAAGATACCTGGATAAAAAGGGGTTAGAGCTGAATGCGGAAAAGTCCAAGGTTATGGTGTTCAGAAAAGGAGGGGGAAGGGACAAGGGAAGGAAGTGGAAGGGAAAGGAGGTGCAAGAGGTGAAAGAGCTCGTATACCTGGGCTTCGTGTTTCGAAGGAATGGGGGAGTGGATGGTCACATAAAAGAGAGAGTGAGGAGGGCAAATGTGGTGATGAGGCAGGTGTGGGGGTTGGGAAAGAGGTTATTCGCAGATGATTTTGAAAGGAGAATGAAATTGTTTGATTCACTACTGATGAGTGTGCTATTGTATGGGGTAGAGGTGTGGGGGTGGAAGGAAAGTGAAGAGGTAAATAGAACGCAGGAGAGGTATGTAAAGTGGACCCTGGGGTTGGCAAGGACACGCCTAATTATATTGTCAGGAGGGAGACGGGGAGAACGAGGGTGGGAATTCTAGTAGGGAGCCGGGCGTGTAAATATGAGGAGAAATTTTTGGAAGAGGGGGGAAGTAGGCTGGTTAGGGAGTGTTGATGGGAAAAGGAGAACAGGGAAGGGGGTGGGAAGCTGGAGGCTGAGAGGGAAAGGTACTTTAGAATGAATGGACTGCAGATGGATGAAGTGAGAAGGATGCACAAGGAAGGAAGGTTTATAACTTGGTTAAGCAAACAGGCATGGAGAGAGAAAAGACAGAAGGGGAAGAGAGAATAAGAGAGTCAATATCTAACGGGAACTATGGTTGGATTATGCCAAAGACAAGAGCGCAATATTTATGTGAGAAAGGAGAGAAAGGAAGTCAGGAGCTTATAGCGAGGATGAGGTGTGGGTGTATGGAGGGTTTCAATAGGTTCTGGCTCTCTCGGGAGAAGAGGATGTGTGAACTGTGTGGAAAGGGGGATGCAAGAGTGGTGCACTGGTTGGAGAAGTGCGTGGTGGTGGAAAGAAGTGAGATAAGCATGGATGCATTGTTGCATGAAACGGGGGAAAAAAAGGTAGTAGCATGGGTGAAGGGAGTGTTGGCTAAGATGGAGGTGAAGAGAAGGAAGGAGGAAGAGGAGTGGAGAAGGAAAGATTGTAAATAGGAGAGAAAGTAGATACAAGTAAGATGTAAATATTGTAAATAGTAGATAAGTAATAGGTATTAGCTGCGAAAACAGAGGATGGCAAGCGAGGCAATGCGAAAAAGTAGGGACATGCGAGCGAGGCGAAGCGAGGAAGGCAAGGCGATAGGAGCGTGCGGCTTAGAGATAAGAAATGGATGGATGTTAGTTTTAAAGGGTTAGTTTTAAGAAAATTCTGTAAAAATGGATGTGTAAGCAAGTCCATTTTTTAAGGCCAGCAGGCTGAAAAATAAACGTTTATCTATCTATCTACAAATTATTCGAATTGTTTAAACGTTTAAACGGTCGAGCGAGGAACACTAGGTTAAGCCTAATTATGATGCCAATCTGTTCGCAGTTGTTTCAGGAGAATGAGGTTCAATTGACTTGTTAAAACAGCATCACGATCTCGTTATCTTTGACTGGTTCAATCGGCTTCGTTATACAAACTCCTCACGCTCCTCCGGCCATTGGCCGTGTTTCATGTAAGTCTCTCTTTTCCTCTATTTTCATCTCTCTCTCTCTCTCTCCATTTTCTCATTCTCTCCTTACTACACGAGTAAGCGGGCACACTCTAGTAATCTCTCCAAAGGGGTTGCTCTCGGGCCAAGAAACTGGAGTTGGCTACTTGGCATTCGAACTCTGGATCGATTATTTCCGGGACAAGAACGCTTGCTATGTGACCATTTAAGATGACTGGAATATAGACATCTTATTGCCAATATTCCTCGACCACTTACTCCCTTGGATGTTCAAAATATTTCCAGCTAGTTCAAATTTAGTTAGCCGGATATTTGACCCAAGTGGATGCCATTTATAGAATAGTTAAGTGATTGGTTAGGGCTCGTCCATCTACTACTTTATCAATTTTTTGTTATTTTTCATCCCCCCCCCCTCCTGCGTTCTTCACAGAACAAAATGCTCTCAAAATAGAGGAAAAGGTGCTTTTTCACGATGATAGGGGACACAAAAGTACCAGGTATCAAGTTGATACAGCAAATGGATCAATTATCTGTCTTCAAAATTCAACTAGTTAACGCATTATGAAATAATGGAAACTTCTTACCTGAATGATTAACAATAAAAACCGTTTAAAATTAAATTCTTAACCAAATTTTGAAAAAAAAAATCAATTGCTCAGCTCCGTTTATTTAAATTTATGATTATCGAGGTTGTGGGTGTTTGTTTGCAAATGTCAGTAAATCTCGATCAAGGATCGATTATCGATTTGAGAACTTGATTGGCAAAAAGGAATGCTTTTTGCAAATCACCAACTGCAGGGTGTTCAGAACTGAAATTTAATTACCTTGATAATTTTTCGAAGGTCTTGTCATTCTAGGAAGTGAACCTGGTAGCCCAGGTGTTTAAAATGCATTTTCCCCGAGGAAGATGTCTTCGCGATAGAAATTCAAGATTCCTTAACCATTTTTCAAAGGCTTAGCCAATCTTAAATGTGAACCTAGTAGTCTTGATGTTTAAAATATATCTTTCTCGAGAAAGTTATGTTCATAACTGAAATTCAAGACACCCTCATGGGTTTTCGAAGGTCTCGTCATTCTTAGAAGTACACCTGGTAGTCTGGGTGTTCAAAATACATCTTCTTCGAGGAACGTGCGTTCGGAACTGAAATTTTATTCACCTTCAAAATTCATTCCTCCTTATAAAGTTGCATTCAGAACTGAAGCGGGAGGTACGTTGGACCCACGAGGTTATTTAAAATTTCAGTTATGAACACAACTTCCTGGAGGAAGTTGTATTGGGAACATCTGGATTACTGGGTTTAATTCTTAGAATGATGAGACCTTAGAAAACCGATCGAGGTGTTTTAAATTTTAGTGATGAACACAAATTCCCCGAGGAAGATGTATTTTAAATACCTGGACTACCGAGTTTACTTTTTAAAATGACGAGACTTTTGAAAACCGATCAGCGTGTTTTAAATGTCTATTACGAACACAACTTCCCCGAGAAAGATGTATTTTAAACACCTGGACTACGAATTTACTTCTTAAAATGACGAGATCTTCGAAAACCCACGAGCTCGACTAAAATTTTAGTTATGAAAGCAACTTCCTTGAAGAAGATTTATTTTAAACACCTGGACTACTGGCCTTACTTCTTAGAATGACGAGACCTTCGAAAGCCCATGAGCTTGTCTGAAATTTTAGTTAAGAACACATCTTTCTCGAGGAAGATGCATTTTAAACATCTGGCCTACCGGGTTTAATTCTTAGAAAGAAGAGACCTTCGAAAACCGATCAGCGTGTTTCAAATTTCAGTTACGAATGCAACTTCCCCTACGAAGACCTATTATAAACACCTGGACTATCGACCTTACTTCTTAAAATTACGAGACCTTCAAAAAAAGATCAGCTTGTCTTAAATTTCAGTTATGGACATACCTCTCGAGAAGGATGTACTTTAAACATCTGGACTGAACAACTTCCTCGAGAAAGATGTATTTTGAACACCTGGAGCATTATCAACGCCATCAATACTGATACTGATGCTAGTACCTCCTGAAGTTGTGCTCATTCATTTTTATTGATCCTCTAAAGCGAATCATATTAAGCTGAAATCTTAGATCAATATAGCTGCAACAATTTGATACCCCAAGTTTTAGTATGGGAGTAATAGGGGAATGAATTCTTTTAAATAAAAGTAATTTAGATACCGAATTACATTTCATATGAAACGCTTTAAATTCCTAGGATTCCAAGATAAATTTTCAAACCGGAAACACGAATTTTTTCAAAGACAGTTGAATTTTCAACAAAAAAGTTTGTGACCAAGAAATATGACTTTTCTGTCCTAAAGGATAAATTTTCAAAACAAAAGGACGAAGTTCTTAAAGAAACATTTGAATTTTCAATCAATTGGTCGAATTTTAGAACAAAGAAGATTAAAATTGAACCAAAAACAGTGAAATTTTCAAACAAATAGTTGAATTTTTAACTAAAACTAGCTGTGAATTCGGTCTCGAGTGTTTCAACTTTGTTTGTATTCATAATCATCGAGGAAGCATTAATGATTTTTTTAAATAATAGACAAACCAAAGTCTTCAATTTGCTCAATTAAAAATTGAAATTTAAGAAAAATCACAAAATAATACAATTTTTTTTTTTTTTTAATACGAAGACAAATCAGACAAATCAAATTTTATATTCGAAATGATAATTTTTTGAGCTGGAAAAGGGAAGAGAAAAGTTCTGTCGCAACCCATTCCATTCTCAGCTTTATAATTTCTTTACAAAAATTGTCAGAATTATTCTCTTTGAAAATTTATGATCAAAAAGTATTTTTCATTCATGCGTCAACTTTGAATTATGTAGATGGAGAAAGTTTTTCTGTTTGAAACAGATGATTCAACTATTATAAATGAGCATAACTTCCTTAATCTTCAATGAAGTGTATTAATATTATAGATCAATCGATTTGCGTCGAATCAAGGAATCTTTTCCGTTCTTGCATCAATTTATAATTATATTAGTGAAAAAAGTTTTAATATAAAAAACCGTGTTTTCAAAAATTATACATTGCCTTAGCTTCCTTACTCTTCAATAAAATGTATCAATGTTATAGGTCAATCGATTCGTCTTGAGCTGAGGAATCTTTTATTTTGTTGCATCAACTTTGAATTATGCGGATGAAAGACGAATTTCCAACAAAACAAGATAAATTTTCATCCAAATAGTTAAATTTTTAACTAAAAAAGATTAATTTTCAATAAAAATATCAATTTCCAACGAAAAAGTAGTGGTATAAAAAATAATTCTCCACCAAAAACAAAGAATTTTCAACAAAATAGTTAAACTTCCAACAAAAGAGATGAATTCTCAACTAAAATGATGAATCTTGAAAAAAATGGCTTTTTAATAAAAATGTTCAACATTCAAACAAATAGTTGAATTTTCAACCAAAAACGATAACTCTAAGAAAATAGTTACATTATAAACAAAATAATTAAACTTTCAACAAAATAGTGGTCGTTTTAACCAAACAGCTGAATTTTTTACCTACAAAGATGAATTTTCAACCACGAAGATTAATTTTTTAGTAAAAGACGAATTTTCAACTAAACAAGATGAATTTCCATCCAAATAGTTTGATTTTCAACTAAAAAAGATCAATTTATAATAAAAATATCAATTTCAAACGAAAAAGTAGTAGTAAAAAAAATAATTCTGCAACAATAAAAAAGAATTTTCAACCAAATAGTTAAACTTTCAAGAAAAGAGATGAATTCTTAACTAAAATGATGAACTAAAAAAGCATCGTTTCTTAATAAAGAAGTTCAACATTCAAACAAATAGTTGAATTTGCGATAAAAAACGATGACTCAAACAAACAAGTTGCATTTTGAACAAAATAATTAAACTTTCAACAAAATAGTAGTCATATTAACCAAACAGCTGAATTTATTACATACAAAGATGAATTTTCAACCACGAAGATTAATTTTCTACTAAAAGAAAAATTTTCAACTGAACAAGATGAATTTTCATCCAAATAGTTAAATTTGTAACTAAAAAGGATTAATTTTCAATAGAAATATCAACTTGAAATGAAAAATTGAATAGTTACATTTTTAGTGTCAAAAAAGTAATTTCTTACACAAGAGTTCAACATTGAAACAAATAGTTGCATTTTCAACCAAAAAGATGTTTTTTTATTCAAAAAGATTAATTTGCTACCAAAAAAAGATGGATTTTCAGCCAAATTTTTAACTTGCGAAGATAAATTTTCAATTAGATAGTTGAATTTGAAACTAAGAAAGCTCAACCTCCAAAAAAAATGGAATGGTTACATTTTGAGATAAAAAAATTATTTTCAAACATATAGGAAACAAATTTTGAAGAAAATAATTCACCACAAAGAAGAACAAATTTTCAACAAAATACTTCAATTTTCAACCAAAGAGATAAATTTTTAACTAAGATTATGAATCTCATATAAAATGGGTCTTAAATAAAAAAAAGTTAAGCATTAAAAAACAAGTTGATTTGTCAACTAAAGGATGGTTTTTTAACCAAGAAGATTATTTTGCTATCAAAAAAAGATGAATTTCCAACCCAAAACGGAGTGTTTACATTTCTAGATAAAAAAAATTATTTTCAACCGGAAGTGAAACAAATTTGCAACAAAATAATTCACCACAAAAAGAACGAACTTTCAGCAAAATACTTACACCAGTTGAATTGTCAGCTAAGATTATGAATCTTGAAAAATATTAATTTTCAACAAAAGAGTTGAACATTTATAAAACTAGTTGAATTTTCAACCGAAAAGAGTTTTTTACCAAATTGTTGAAGTTTTAACTGAAAAATATAAATTTTCAACCAAATAATTCACCACAAATTAATTTTGAACGTAAAGTGGAATGGTTAAATTTTTAGTGAAATAATGCATTTTTTAAGCAATAATAAAATGAATTTTCAACAAAATATTTAAATTTTCAACCAAAGAGATGTTTTTAACATTGCCATTCAACTTCCAACCAAAGAGCTGAATCTTGGTTCAAAGCATATGATTTTATGAAGAAAATATTTGAATTTTAAACAAAATTATTAAATTTTTAACCAAATAGTATAATTCTTAACCAAACGAGATAAATTCTGAACCAAAAATTGCATATGATAATTTTTAACCAAGAAAAAGATCTGTTAACAAAGAATAGTTGTTTTTTTACAGGTTTTTATTAATTTAGTTCGTAATAATAAAATAAAAAGAGGAAAATGGGAGGTTTCTTGAAAAAGAGGAAGAGTTTCCTAAGAAAGGGGTAAGAGTATGAAGTCCAAATTAGGAAAGTGATTTTTAAACTTATTAAGCTATTATTGAACTGTACCACTGCAGGGTCATCTTTCGCAAAAATTCGCAAACTTAATATTTATCATCAGGAAACGTACTGAACATTGAAAATTCTCCTGCAATTGTTTCCGGTCCAACCTGTTTTTTTTCAGTTCAGTTGAACTACTCGATGAAACTCGTTTCTCGCCTCGGCAGGTTCGTAGGGTTGCAATAAACGTAAACTAGTATTGTCGGGACGTGCCGTGTAAACACGTTTTGTGCACTAAGCCGCGTTTCTTGAGCGAATTTCCGTGACGGGAGAACGTTTGTCATCTAGCAACGTCAACGAGGTATAACCATGCCAACTAGGGACATATGTTCCAAGTTTATAACACGTCTCACAAGCCGTAAATTTCACCCAGCGACCTATCTTAAATGTTGACCCGATCTTAATACTCCATTCCGCGCGTCTTAAAATCTGAAACGTTCATGCTCGATTATTCCCTTTGTGGGTGCTTTCATCCTTACGACCAAGTAGGGGCGATAAAAATACGTAAGGAGATGGGTTTTCCTATGAAGATGAGCGATGTCTTCATCTTTTGAAAATGTAATCTTCACTCGGAGAAAGAATGTTCTCTTAAATTTAAAATAATTATACTGACACTTTCAAGTCGGATGATTATTTCCTTCAAGGGGTGAATATTTTCTTTGGAACTTTTATATTTTCGTAACATTTCTATTTAACTTCTTGAAAACAAAATAATCAAACCTACCACATGCAGAACAACAGCTGAAACCAAAATACTTCTCATCCCTTCCACACCACCCCGAAAACTATAAACATTTCAGGGACCGATCACAACTCACAAGCCCCCCACACACGACCAAAAAAACTTAAAACAATAAAAAACCTTCCACTTTTTTTGCATACACACCACCCACAAAACTGTAAACATTTCAAGAAGCAAGCATAACCCACAAACTCTGCACACACAACCCAAAAACCAAAAACAACTCTTAACCCATTTCTCTTTCTGTATACGTATAACCAAAAACTTCCTGAAAACAGAAGAAGAGGCATAAACCCTCCACTTTCTCTACACATACATTACTCTCAAAACTACAAACATTTTAAGAACAGACAACAACCGACAAACCATCATTACACAATCGCAAAACCTAAAACAACTCTTAACTGGTCTACTCTCTCCGTACACACATTCAACACACCTGAAATCCAAAAATCTCGGAAACTACAAACAACGAAAAAATCCTCCACTTCCTCCACATACTCACGACCCCCAAAACTATAAACATTTCAAGAAGCGTCCAGGACTCACAAATCCTCCTGATACAACCTCGAGCCCGAAACAAATCTTAATCTCCACACTCCCCCTACACACAATACACCTGGAACCCAAAATATTAGGAAGACTGAAAAAGTTAAAAAAAACTCTCCACTTTCTCTGCATTTGCATTACCCCCAAACTATAATTATTCCAAGAACCGACCGCAATCTACAAACTTTTCACACAAAAACCCTATCCCCACAGTAACTCTCAACCGTCAAACTCTCAAACCCACGCATCCACATAAACTAAAACTTTGCAATATCCGCATACAATCCTTAAATACACTAAATACAACACCCCAGACACGAAAAATATCCTAAAAATTAAACACAACCTACAGATATAACCCAATAACCGAAAACATCATATTGAGAGCTGAAAACAACACCAAAAGCCTCCGCTTTATCTACACACATTACCCTCAAACTTATAAGCATTTCCAGAAAAAGTAAGTAAGCTTTTAGTGAGAGTTTAGTAAGCTCAGGTCTTTTCAAGCTAAGCTACTATCATCTTTAGCTTTCTTCAAACGGTATAGGGGCAATAACATCGTGCCAAAATTCTTACAGTTGAAAAACCATTTGGGAACATCTAAATCCGAATCAATTCTACATAAAACAAGTTTGCAAAATTTGACAAATTGCTTCCAGTTAGACACGCGCCATTAACTAACACAGTAAAAAAATCTCTAACCATCCTCTCAGCAATGAAATGATTGCAGCCTTATCTAAAGAAAATAATTTTACAGTAGCTCCCTCCAAAATCCCGAGAGAAGAAATCATCAGTAATTTGAAATCCACAATATATACCCTTCCCCCCCAAAAAAGCGAATGACATACGACGTAGGACGGCCAACATCTTACGCCAAGCCCAACTCCCCTCTCCAAACTTAACAAAACAAGAGAAAGCAGAAATTGAAGAACTCAATCAGAATAAAGACATCATAATCAATCTCTGATACAATCGATATTATTAAATCTTTTGCAAACTTCCCCTCCAATCTCACACCTTTGATAGAGCACTGTCAAACTAATACCTGCTTCTCTTTCAATAACCAATTCTACGAACAAACCTCAGGAGCAGCAATGGGATCCACAATCTCACCTGTAATAGCCAACATCTTTATGGAAAATCTAGAAACTAAAATCTTTAACAAATCCAAGCTTGAACCGGAATTTTGGCGCCATTACGTTGACGACACTTTTGTCATCTGGAGACATGGACTAGATGAACTACACAAGTTCTTCGATTTCGTCAATCAAATACACCCTAATATCCAGTCCACCATGGAAATTGAACAAAGCGGAAAATTACCTTTATTGGACGTACCAGTTTACAAGAGGAACTACGAAAACAAATTAGTCAAGCAATAAGAAAATACACTTAAAAAAACAAGTTAACTATCACAAAAACTACCACCATCCTACCCTACATTCAAGGTGTCAGAATAAATAGGAAGAATTCTCACCAAACACAACATCCAAACCATATTTGAACCACCTGCGAAAATAGGACAACTTCTAAACAACCCTAAGGATAAAAAGCCATCTTGCAGTGATCCGGGAGTATATAAAATCCCTTTTTCTTGTGGCAAAGTCTATATTGGAGAAACTGGGAGGGCGGTGAGCCAACGTGTAAAGGAGCATGAGAGTAAAGTCAGGCTGAAACATTTCACGCAATCAGCACTAGCTGAGCATCATATCGAAGCAGGACATAAAATTTTATTTGAAAAAACAACTGTAATCGCAAAAACGTACAATATTTCTCCAAGAAAACATAGAGAAGCAATCGAAATCTTAAAACACCCTAATAACATCAATAGGGACAATGGATATAATACTAATCCGATTTGGCTTTCCGTCCTCCCGGGTTTTAAAAACAAAGACTTGATTGGCCAATCAAGTTCGACCAGTCCCCACCATGAGGCGCTCTGGCCAATCACAGGCATCGTAGAGAATAATTTTTTTTTAATATTGAATCATTTTTGAATATTGAATTACGATATTTTGATACAAATAACGATATTTTTTAAGGCAATTTGTTGACAACTTAATTTTACTGCATTTTCACCGAGTTTCGAATTTCAGTTCCGAAATTCTGGTTCAGATTGAATGTACAGAACTCAAAACCTAAAAATGAAAATAGTTGCGATTTTCTACTACTATTTTTTTCTTTTGATAGTTTTTATTTCAGAAGAGTGTGCAATAAGAGTTAATTGAAATTTGGATGCAGATATTTTTTGTTCGTTTCAAGCTTGTATTCGCTGAATTGTATTCGTGATAAATGAAATTTTTTTCGTGGTTAGAGACAATGCCAGACGACTAGAGCCAGCTGGCAAGAAACGAGGTGCATTTATTCAGTGGCCTTCGACGGCTGCCAGTCTTGAAGACGGCTGTTTTAATCCCTTTCATTAAAAATTGCTGCATAAAATGCAGAACAGAAGCGAAAAACTCGAAGTTTTCATTTTACTATTTATTAATTAAATTATACAGTGTTCGGCATATGGTTTATTTTGTTGCTAATTTTCATTTCAAATCTAGACATCTAAATCTTTTGCAGAATTTGATCACTGACGAAATGATTACTTCCTCAAATTTCTTCTTCATTCCATCTGCTATTCATATTTCTTTTCCTCTTCTTACCTTTTTACTTGGAGTTTTTTTTTTAAGTTTCCTCAAGTAACTTTTTCACAGAACCGACATCCATTCCAAAGGAAAACTTTTTCAAACAAAACGAATTGTATTCAGTTTCCATTTCCATAGTAGAAATATGGGTATCCCTCGTCTTAGGTGTTGCAGGACGAAATAAAGAAGGTGTAGAATTCCAGTTTCTTGAAAATCGAATAGCATATTACAGTCGGAATATTCTGGGTGTAAAAGAAGTTTTGTAAGTAGGTGTACAAATTATTCTCTTTTCTTTTACACCCGACAGACGTCTAGATCTGCCTTTTCAGAGCAAAGACTCGTTATGCCTGGCGATGAAAAACAAAAAAAAAATGTTAAAGAAAAAAAAATGAATCACGATCGTTTACCGCGCCCTTTTAGAAGATCAAAGTGCTTTGCGTAGCCCATAAATTTCCCAAAGCTACGAGAGATCTATATACATGAACTCGACTTGACGTCTGGAAAGATCGTCTCTAGGAAAGGTTTTTGAGAAACGAGTTTTCCATCTATACCCCTTGCTGTTTACATCGAGCCTTTACCCACTTTTAATCATAAAAGTTCTGCATATTTATCAGATATTTATTACTTCAGCCTTATGGTTCAAAATGTTGGGAAGTATTTCCATAATGTTTTCTGTGATACTCGAATTTTCTGATTTTTGGTAAAATTTTATCTCAAAATTGCCTTTGAAGAGTGAATCTCTTCAAAGGCAATTTTAAGGTTTTCCGAGGGGAGGAACTCTTTATGTAATTTTGAAATTCTTAGAAATACAAAAATTATTTCTCTAAAAGCGGCAAAAATCTAATGATAAGATTCCGACAAGATATTCTTAAATCTCTCCATTCAAATTGAAGAAACAAAAATAAAAGAAAGGAAAAAGAAAAAGATGGCAAACTTTTAATCTCCTTCCTTCATTTTTCCTCTCGTCTTTTCGACTTGAAGAATTTACAGATTCCCTGCTTTTTCTTTCTTCATTTTTTTTTACATTCTCATCCTATAATGAGTTGGGTTATATTATAATATATATTATAGGGAATCCTATAATGGGTTTTGAGAACCCGTGAACCCAAAAAACAGGTTTTTACAAAATGTCTGTCCGTCTGCTTGTCTGTCTGTATGTCTGTCTGTTAGTCTGTAGATTTTTGTTTGTTAGCATGATAAGTTTCAAAAGAATCAACTTATTGAATTGGGCTTTGGTATACTCTTTGAGTGCCATAAATTGAAGATCATGTTCGTTAGCCAGCCATTTTGGATAAAAATTCAAAAAGTGAGTACATTTTGAAAATTTTATAGAACACTTTTTTTCACTATTTGAAAATTCCATGGCCGGTTGATAATAGTACTCAAAAAGGTGAACAAAATATTCTCATAACTTTTTTTTAAAGAAAAAAAAATTACTGGAATTATAGCATTTACAAAACGGGAAGATTTTTAAAATTTGAATGGAGACATTTAGGAGAGCTTTTCTCTGGTTCTGGTTTCTCACAATTGTCCACTAGTGCCACCATTTCTGTACTTTTCCTTGAAAAATATTGTTGAACTTCTTTGCTAATTGGCTAAAATAATATGTTCGCTGTCTCAACGAATCACAACATACCGGAAAATTTCCCCAATTGTTTACTTGTCTCAATTAGTTAGATTCTTAACAAAAAAATATGAATTCTCAACAAAAAATGTATCAGTTGATATTTCAATCAAGAAAATATTTCATTTTAAATTAAAAACAGTTGAACTGAACCAAAAAGTATGAATTTTCAACATATTAGTTGAGTCCTTAACCAAAAAAAGTATAACTTTCAACCATCCAGTTGCATTTTTAACTCAAAATGTTAGCTTCTTTCAGAAAGTTGAAATTTTCAATCAAATAGTTCAATTTTCAAACAAAAAGATCAATTTTTCACGCAGAAGAATAATTATCTACCAAAGAGGAGGATTTCTAAAAAAAATACATCCGTTATTAACCAAATAAATGATTTTTCAAACAAGAAAATTAATTTTCTACCAAAAAGACGATTTTCCGACAAATTACATAAATTTTCAACTAAATAGTTTGATAAATGGATGTGATGTTAGGCAAAATTTATTTTATTAATTTTTAGTTTATATTTTTTTCGTATCTAGATTTTTTTAACTAAATATTTGAGTTCTTAAACTAAATATTTAAATTTTAAAAATAAAAAAGGTCAATTTTCAACGAAAAATGGAGTAGTTAAATTCACGTTCAAGAGAATTGATTTTTAATTTTAAAAAATAGTTTTTTACAAAACAGTTTAATTTTGTACCAAAATGGTTTAATTTTCATTTGAAAAAGTAAAAAAAAGTGAAAAAAACAACATAGTTGAATTTTTAACCAAATAGTCAAATTTTATACCCAAAAATGATTAATAAAGTTAAATTTTCGACCAATAAATAAATTTGGAACCAAATAGGCTAAATTTTCTACAAAGTTCTTGAATTTTCCTTCCGATTTTTTTATATTATTATTATTATTATTTATATATATATAGAAAGAGGTAAATTTTCGAACCAAAAAGATGAGTGTTCAATAAAATAGTTGAATTCTTAACAACAAAATTTTTAGTCAAGAATGAAAAAAACATTTTAATCAAGTTGTAGAGTTTTTAAGTCAAAAAGACGAATTTTCAACCAATTCTTCAATTTTCAACCAAGAAGTTTAACTTTCAACAAAATTGTTTAATTCTCAACAAAATAATACAAATTTGCACCAAATAGTCAAAATTTCAACCAAAAAAAGATAAATGCTTATCAAAAATTCAATAGTAGACTTTTCAACCGAAAAGAATTCACTTTCAACCAAAAACATTTAGGTTTTCTTATTTGATTCTGTTAGTTCAGTTCGTAATTTTAGTGGAAACACGAGAAAAGGAGGGCAGTAGGGAAAAGACTAGTCTAGTTTAATAGATATTTGCAATTAAAATTTCCAATAAAAAATTGTTTGAACATTTTTTTAGAAGGCGAAAAATTTTTCTCAGATTTCTTGAAAAATGTGCACCCTTCTTTTGACATTTCGTTCGTTTCTGATTTTCATATAAGCGTGAAAGATAAGACGATCAATCACATTGTTACTTGTTTATGAATTTCATACAGTTCTAAAACATCAGACGATCAGTCATATTGTTACTTCTTTTTGAATTTCATGCAGTTCTAAAACATAAGACGATCAATCACATTGTTACTTGTTCATGAATTTCATACAGTTCTAAGACATAAGGCGATCAATCACATTTTCATTCGTTTCTGAATGTTATGCAGTTCTAAAACATAAGCCGATCAATCACATAAAATTCAGGAAAAATGATAATGTAATTAATCGCCTCGTGCTTTAGAATTGTATGAAATTCATAAACAAGTAACAATGTAATTGATCGTCTTATATTTTAGAACTGCATGAAATCCAGAAGAAAATAACAATGTGAGTTATCGTCTCATGTTTTAGAACTGTATGAAATTCATAAACAATTAACAATGTGATTCATCGTCTTATGCTTTAGAACTGCCTGAAATTCAAAACCAAATGACAATATGAGTGATAGTCTCGTGTTTTAGAACTGTATGAAATTCATAAACAAGTAACCATGTGATTGATCGTCTTATCTTTCACACCTGTATGAATTTCCGAAACGAATAAAATGTGAGTCATCACCTCACGTTCCACAATTGAACAACTGACAGCACTTATCCCTTTCCACACAATACCGTTCCGACACGGGTCGCTGATCACTCTCTCTAGCAATCACCCAAGGTAGAGAGCTTTCTTCATACAACAAAGTACATTCCTTGTGGAAACAGTAATCAAATGAAAGCCCTATTGAAATTTTGATTAACTTTGAATTTCATTTCTTAAATTAGAGTCTTTATATAAGACTTCATTTTAGGTCTTGGGGATGAAAGCTCTTGGGACAAATCAACAAGTGCGTCAAGGGTTTCTCACTATAGTCTTGCGTTTGTCTGTAGGTGGGTGGACAATGACCTTCGAGTGAGATATAGCAAGAGGGTTGTCTAAGAGGCCTAGACTTGCATGCAGTGTTTCGCAGTTCATGTTGCGTCAGAATGTTAACGACCGCGCGTTCTAATTCACTTAGCATAGTGGAGGGAATGGAGCTCGTTAAGCCAGAGTTTGTGTATAATTCGCCGATTCGTCGGCCAAAACCAACCCCGATTCATTATACGCTAACGCTCAAATCCGCTTTACCGGCTTTACCTGCCTTCTTTCTTCCCCTCTGAATTCCCACTTTTACCCATTCTCCTTCCTTCCTTTCTTTTCTCTTGAACCTTCACATTTGCCTTTTTTCCGTGCTGGAAATTCGAGTAAAAGGGAATAAAATTTCAGATTTTTAATTAGCTTCCCATCCCTCCTTTCCGTTTTTTTTACATAATTCTTCTTGTTTCTCCTGTTTTCAAGACTCTCCCTTTTCCCCTTTGTCTCGTTTTTTTCACGTAAATGCGAACTGATTTATTTAACGATTTGGTTAAAATTCATGTATTTGGTTGAAAATTCGTATTTTTTGGTACAAAATTATTATTTTTTTTTGTACAAAATAATTTTCTTTTTGGTACAAAATTAATCTTCTTTCTGCCTGAGAAATAAACTATTTAAATGATTCCTCCTTTTTCCCCTGTTAAAAAAAAATCACGTTTCTCTTGTTTTTTCGCTTGAATGCGAACTAAATTAATAAAAACCAAAAAGAAATTCGACTAATTGTCGTTGAATGTTAATTCTTTTCAATCAAAAAGTCTACTCTTACGTATTTTTGCTTCAAAATTCATCTCTTTTGTTTAAAAAATCTACTACTTGCTTGAAACTTCAATTATTTGGTTGCGAATTTACATTTTCAAATCGAAAATTAAAGCTTTTTAAAAAATTGGTCTTATTCGCTTGAAATTTCCACAATCTCGTTGAAATATGAACTACTTTGCAAAAATTCATTTTAGTCCTTGAGGATTTAACTATTTTTTTGAAAATTAATATCTTTTGATGAAATATTAAATTCTTCAATTGAAAATTTAGCTCTTCCATTTTTGTCTGAAAATTCATCGTTTATAGTTAAAAACTCAACTATTACTTTTTTTGCGAATTCATCTTTTTTGGTTGAACTTAATGCTTTGCTAAAAATTCATTTTATTGGTTGAAGATTAAACTAGTTTGTTGAAAATTCGTTATTTTTTGTTGGAAATCAATTTCTTGAAGTGCAAATTTAATTATTTCATTTTTGGTTGAAAATTCAACTATTTGGTTGAAAAATCATTTATTTTGTTCAAATTCGTCCTTTTTGGTAGAAAATTATTATTTTGGGCTAAAACTAAAAGTACTTGGTTAAAAGTTCAACAAGTTTCCTAAATATTTAAATGATTTGTTGAAATTTATTTAATTGTTTAAAAATTTACGTATTTTATTGAAAATTCCTTTTTTTAAAAATAAATTTGTTCTTAGAAAATTTACCTATCCCATTTTTAGAAAAAAATTAATATTTTCTAGTTAAAAATTTAACTATTTTGTTGAAAATTCGTTATTGTTGGTTTAAAATCAATTCTTTGAATTGCAGACTTAATTATTTCATTTTTGGTTCAAAATTGATCTCTTTAAGTTCAAAATTCAACTATTTGATTAAAAATTCATGGATCTCGTTGAAAATGCGTCTTTCTTTGATAGAGAATTAATCTTTTTCGTTAAAAAATTAACTACTTAGTTAAAAAGTCAACTACTTTGTTAAAAATGTATTTTCTTGCTTTAAAATTCAACTATTTTTTTGAAAATTCATTTTTTGTTTGTTAAAAATTAATTTTTATAACTGAAAATTTAACTGTTCCATTCTTGGCTGTAAATTGATTATTTATAGCTAAAAATTCAATTATTTTGTTGAAGTTTAATTTTATTGGTAGAAGATTGAACTGTTTGGTTGTAAATTCATTAGCTTTGCTTGAAAATTAATTTTTTGAACTGATAATTTAATTATTTCATTTTTGGTGCAAATTGATCATTTTTAGTTGAATTTCTTTGATGAAACTTCAATTACTTGGTTGAAAGTTAAACTCCTTCCTAAAAAAAATCGTATTTTTTTTGTTAAAGATTCAAGATTTTGGATGCAAATGTATCTTTTTGGTTATTAATTCGTTTCTTTTCGTTGAACGTTTTTTTAAATTGAAAAATTACCTATTTAATTATCATGTGAAATGTTATTATTTTTATTTGAAAGATTAACTATGTGATTGAAAATTAATCAATTTTGTGGAAAAATCTTTTTTTCTTCAGTAGAAAATTAATCTTCTTTGTTCAGAATTCGTCTTTATTGTTGAAAATTCAATTACTTGGCTAAAAAATTGAACTATTTGTTTGAAAATGCATCTGTTCTTGTATGAAGTTCAATATTTTTTGTTTGAAAATTCATTTTTTTATGTTGAAAATTCAACTATTTGGTTAAAAATGTAGCTATTTTTTGTTAAATTTTATTATCTTGGTTAAAAATTCAACACTTTTTCTAAAAAATTAGTCTCTTTGGCTTCAATTTTCAACTATTTCGCTAAAAATACAGCTATTTTTGGTTGGAGTTGAATCTTTTTTTTGAAAGTTCGACAATTTGGTTGAAAATTGACCTCTCCTTTTTTATAAAATAATATTTTTTGACTGAAGATTCAACTATTTTGTTCATAATACATTAATTTTAAAAATGAATTCATTCCCCTATTATAGTACTATTTTCGTAAAAAATCACACCATTTCCCTGCTTCCTTCATTTTTATAATTCTTTCAAGTTTTTCAGATTTTATACAGAGTTACTTTGAATTTTATGTCCTTTATAAATTCCAAAATAAAAAAGACTTTTCTCTTCCATTTTCATGAGCTAAAAATAAATTATAACGTCACCATTCGACCTTTTTTGCTTTTTATTATGAATTGGTCTTCGATCATATTTTTAAGGTCGAAAGCTATCTGAAACTGTATATTCTATCCTAAAACCCTTCTTTTTTTTTAGTACGTGTCTGGCTCAACGATTCGTTTCCATTTTTTTTTACGCGAGTGTATCAGGCATCAAATGTTATGAATTGTGTTCGAGCCTGGTAAAAACTTTTTGTAAATAAAATAGTTTATCTTGAAAATCATAAAAAATGTATAATATGATAATAAAAATATTTGGTTATGTGGAAATCACATAAATGGGCCGTGCATAAATTAAGGAGTCTTTGGTGGTAGGGGTGGGAGAGGTTAAAAATTTTTCTAATCATAATATTATAATAATATGCAATATAATAAATAAACAAGAATTTGTATAATAATATTAGTAGTATCTAGTAATAATAGTATTAATATTAAAGGTAATAATAATAAATTCGCGAAATAATAAATGAATAAACAAATTAGATCAGGTTCACACTTGAATGTGAACTGAATTAATAAAACACAATTATGAAATTCAACTACACTGGACACTGGATTTGTGCACGGTTTCGGTTCTGGCCTTGGACACGAATCCAGGGACTCCAAACGTAAACAGCAGGCCCTCGTGAACGCTTTCTTTTCGATTGCCAGGCATGACGTCACCTGATGCAACTGACGCGCTGACTGCGGCCCTCCTGTTGTTTGTCACGCTTGACTGAACACATCCTCCCTTCCTCGGAACGCACAAATCCAGTTTGCTGAAATCCAGAGTCCGGTGTATTTTTGGTTGAAAATTCATAATTTTTTTCTTGAAGATTCAACATATTGATCTAAATTTCCTTTCTCATTTGGTTTAACAATTCGACCCTTCTTGTAAAAATTGCATCTTTTTTGGGGTTAAAATCCGACTGTATGGTTAGAAATTATTCTGTTTCCGATTAAATATCAGCCGTTACATTTTTTGTTTTGAAAATTAATCTTTTTAGTTTGAAAATTCAACTCCATCGTTGAAAGTTGAATTACTTGCTTAATGTTTTTTTATATTTATAACTTTAGTTAAAAATTTATCTCTGTCATTGTAAATTGAAATAATTCGTTGGAAATTGATTTTTGCTGTTTAAAACTTATTATTGTTTGGTTGAAAATTTAATTATATAATTTAAAATTAAATAATTTTATTGGAAGGTGATTGCTTTTGGTTGAAAATTTGGTTCTGTTCAAGTTTTTGCAAGTTGAAATTGACCTACTTTGGTGGAAAATTCCACTATTTGTTTCACAATTGAACTTTTGAATAGAAAATTCTACTATTTTTGTAAAAAAAATACCACTATTTTGGTACATAATTCAACTATTTGGTAGAAAGTTAATTTTTCCTTGAAAATTAATATTAATTGTGGTTGCAAATGCGACTATTTCGTAGAAAATTCGTCTATTTGTCTAAAAAATTAATTCTTCAGTTAAAAATACATCTGCTTTTAATTAAAAATAAAAATATTTTTGTTTGAAAAATCAACTATTACAATTTTTATTAAAAATTAATCTTCTTAGTTTGCAAATCCAAATCGTTGGTTGAAAGTTGAACCACTTTCTTAAAAAAAATTTTTTTTTTTTGTTCAAAGATTTATAATTCTAGTTCAAAATCCATCTCGATGTTGGAAAATTGAACTACTTTGCTGAAAGTCATTTTTTTCAATGATTCTCATCTGCTTGCGAATTTAACAATTTTTTTTAAAAAAGTCATCCTTTTTGGTTGAAAATTCGACGGTTTCTATAAAAATTTTGTGTAGCTCGAAAATTCAACATTTTGGATGAATTTTTATTTTCTTGTCTGAAAAATATTTGTGGGCTGAATATTCATAATTGGCTGAATTTTCTCCTTTTTGATTGAAAATTAAATTTTTTGTTTCAAAATTAATCTGTTTTGTAGAAAGCTCGTCTTTTTGTTTTGAAAATTCAAGTTTTTTGGTGAAACTGTTTTTTGTGTTGACTGAAAAATCTTTCGTGGTTGAAAATTGAACTCTTCTTGAAAATACGTCTTTTTGATTAGAACATTCATCTCTTTTCGCAAAAATTTATTCTTTTTTGGTTTAAAAGGCATCTGGTTGGTTAAAAATGAGTTTATTTTTGGTGAAGATTTAACTATTTTTGTTGAAAATTCGTTTTTTTGGTTTAATTAAACTGTTTTTTTCATTTAAAATTAAAATTTTTACTTTTTTGAAATATCTATTATTACATTTTTTTCTAGAAAATTATTGTTTTTTCATTGAAAATTAATTTTCTTGATCGAAAATTTCATTTGGTTAAAAACTGATGTACTTTGATGAAAATTCGTCTTTTTGTGGTAGAAAACTAATCCTCTTAAATGAAGATTAAACTTTTTTTTCGAAAATTTATGTATGTATTTTATTGAGAATTCGTCTTTTTGGTAGAAAATCAATCTTCAATGAAAATTAAAAATATTTTTAGTTGAAATTGCAATTGTTCAGTTAAAAGTTGAACTGTTTCTTTAGAAAGCTTGTCTTTTTGGCTTGGAAATTCAACATTTTGGATAACATTTTTTTCTTAACTGGAAATATTTCTTGGTTGAAAATTGAACTCTTGTTGAAAATTCTTCTTTTTTATTGAAAATTTAGTAATTAAGTTGAAAAGTATCTGCTTTTTAGAAAGTTTTTTTCAGCATAAAAATTCATTATTTTGGATGAATTTTTATTTTCTTGTCTGAAAAATATTTTTGGGCTGAATATTCATACTTTGTTGAATATTCTCATTTTTGATTGAAAATTCAACTATTTGTTTGAAAATTAAACTGTTTTGTTGAAAACTCGTCTTTTTGTTTTGAAAATTCAACATTTTTGATGAAACTGTTTTTTGCATTGACTGAAAAATCTTTCGTGGTTGAAAATTCAACTCTTCTTGTAAATTCATCTTTTCGATTTGAACATTTATCTTTTTTGGCAGAAATTTAATCTTTTTTGATTTAAAAGGCATCTGGTTGGCCAAAAATGAGTCTATTTTTGGTAAAGATTTAACTATTTTTGTTGAAAATTCGTTTTTTTTGGTTCAATTTAACTGTTTTTTAAATGTAAAGTTAAAATTTACACTTTCTTGAAATATCAACTATGACATTTTTTGTTAGAAATTTATCGTTTTTTATTGGAAATTGAAAAACTTGGTTGAAAGTTGAACTACTTAGTTAATTCATAAGAAACAGTAAGATTTTACCCAAGTCCACAAAAATCATATAAGATAAGGGAGTGGGATTTTCAAAATTTTAAACCCTAACAAATCTACCTTGTTGAAAAAAAAAATTACGTCATATATGCACAGATCCGAGCATAATAACTGACCTGAATTACTTTCCAGGCACGTAAGTTTATTGTTTTCAGGAAGTTGAGGAAAATAAATGAAAGGATAGAATAGTAAATGGCAGTCAGGAGGAAAACGGAAGGAAGAAAGTCGTTTTCTGGACGACGTTGTCACGAAGCGGATGCAATCGGCGTTATTTACTCAGAAGCTTTTCTAGTGGAACCTACATTCTCGAATCATTTGCTATGGCTTATGGAGGCTTTCGCATTTTCAGACTTGCATAATACAAACGCCTTCTAAAGTAGTAGTAGATTTAAATTTTATATTTTAAATTTAACTAATAATGATAAAAAAGTTGTACAAGTGGATAAGAAATAAAGCTGCCCCCTCATATTTTTAATACAGATTAACCCTAGAACCGCACACATACATAACTTATATATATATAACATATAACTTACACGAACCGTATACATGGGTCCGTGAGACCCGAGCACTTTCGCGCGATGATTGTGACGCCCCTGTTGATCCGATTTACACTTTTTTTTTTTAGAAATGTTTATTAGGATCTTTAGAATAAAGTTAAGCATTATTGGATCATTTTTAATATTTTTAAGATACAAAAAACTCAATTATTTGTAAAAAAAAACTAGAGGAGGTGGTCCAAAATCTTGCTTTACAACAAAACATGCCACATTCCCATGTTTTGTTTAACTGCAAAAGGTAATAGGAAGGTTTGAAGAGGACATATGGAAGATAGAAAAAAATACTTTGAACATATTCTTTTCAAAAATTGTTTTTATTGAGCTCACACACATGGGTCTCTGAGACCCTTGACCAAGTTTGGATGATGACAGTTTGAGCCACTGGGGTCCATCGGCAGAAACCTAAACTGAATTTACATGGGTGGGAGAAGTGCTTTTTCGAAGAATTGTGGAGGGGAAGACAAAAGTCACTTTCTCGCTGGGTCTGTCAGACCCACTGTGCGGTTCTAGGGTTAAATTAACAGATTAGGGGCCATGCAGAAACTCTTTCCCCCTTTCTTGGATTGATTCTGCAAAATAATTGATGAAATGAGCAAAGGATTTAAAATATTTTAACGTATTTTTTCCAATTTCTTGGCATTTGCTAGAGCTTTAAAAAATTTCAAGGTATTCCAAAAGATTTCAAGGGATTAGATATATTCTAGGTTATTTTAAAAGATTATAAAGAAATCTTTAATTTATTTGCGTAATTTAATATGATTAAAGAATTTGAAATATTTTAGGGTATTTTAAAAGATTCCCATGCATTTTTAAGAATTTAAAAAATTTTCAAGGGATTTTAAGAGATTCAAAGGATTGGAAATATTTTGGGAAATTCTAACGATTCCCAGAAATTTTGTATTTATTTCAATAGTTTGAAGAAATTTCAAAGACTTTGAAACATTTTAAGGCATTTTAAAAGATCCCAAGGCATTTTCAAGAGATTTAAACAATTTAAAGGGATTTCCAAGGGTTTTAATCATTTTAAGGGATTTTAAGGGATTTAATATTTTAATGAATTTCAAAGAATTTATTCACAAGAAGTGAGGGATTTCGTAGGGTTTTCAAGATTTTAAGAGATTTTCCAATATATTTGCAATTCATTTGGAATTCGCCCTGAATCCTTATTAATTTATCTGAATTCTTTCAAATCCTTTTGAATTCTTCTAGATACACTCAATTTTACTTTTAAATTTTTAGGCATTTCATCACATTCTTTTGAATCCTCTTTCATTTTTTCTAAAATTCATTTCAAATTTACTTATTTCAATGAATTTTTTCATTTTTTTTCTCCATATTTAAAAATTTTTTTAAAAATCATTTGAATCTTTTTCAATTCACTTTGAATTTGTATGCATTCCATCGAATTCTTCTCGTTTCCTTAAATTCCTCTAACTTCACTCGAATTTCACAGAAATAAATGGATTTTTTCGATTTATAAAACTTTTTCCAATTCATTTGAATTTTTTAAAATTATTTTGTAGTCACTAGTCATTTTTTTTAAGTTATAAATTAGTAGGGTTTCAAAGATTTGTAGAGATTTGAAATTTTTTTTGGAAATTCACCCTGAATTTTTTTGAATTTTTTGGGATTCCCTTGAATTTTCTCACTTTACATGAATTATTCTAAATTTAGTCAAGTATACTTAATTCAATGGATTCTTTTTTAATTTTTAAAAATGTTTATTTAATTAATCCCTAAGGCTTGTAACTTCACCCTGAATTCTTAGGCATTTCATAAAATTCTTTTGAATTCCGTTGAATTTTTCTAAGCTCATTTCAAAGTTACTGAATTCATAAAACATAAAACCATATTCATATTTTTAATTTGTTTTCCATTCATTAACTTTTTTTTAATTCACCTTGAATTTTTATGAATTTCTTTGAATTTTTCTCGTTTCCCTTTAATTCCTATAAATTCACTCAAATTCTACAGAAATAAATGGATTTTCTCGATTTTTAAAACTTTTTCCAATTCATTTGAAGTTTTTTTAATTGTTTTGTAGTCATTAGTCATTTTTTTAGTTAGAAATTAGTAGGGTTTCAAAGATTTGATGAGATTTGAAATTCACCCGGAATTCCTTTAAATTCTTTGAGATTCCCTTGAATTTTGTTACTTCACTTGAATTATTATAAATTTACTCAATTATACCTAATTCAATGGATTTTTTTTTTCAATTTTTAAAAGTTTTTATATAATTGATCCTGAAGGCTTTTAACCTCACCTTGAATTCTTAGGCATTCCACAAAATTCTTTTGAATTCCGTTGAATTTTTCTAAGCTTATTTCAAAGTTACTGATTTCATCAAATTTCTTCATATTTTAAAATTGTTTTCAACTTATTAAAAAATTTTTTAATTTACCTTGAATTTCGTTCGTTTCCCTTAAATTCCTCTAAATTCACTCAAACTTTACAGAAATAAATGGATTTTTTCGATTCATGAAACTTTTTCCAATTCATTTGAATTTTTTGAAATTGTTTCGTTTTTTCTAAATTTTAAAAGCTTCTATTTAATTGATCCTGAAGGCTTCTAACCGCACCTTGAAATCGTAGGCATTTCATAAAAATATTTCGAATTCCCCTGAATTTTTCATCTTATATTTCTCTAAATTCATTTCAAGTTTACGGAGATCAATGGAATTATTTTCACATTTAAAATTGTTTCTAATTCATTCGGATTCGTTGGAATTAAAAAAAAATAGGCGACAGCAATAATTTTTTCAATATAATCAGCTTAAATTTAAAAAAAAATTTTCTTCCATTTTTTACTATTTTATTATCTATCTTTAACTTGAACCGTACTAGAAGTTTCTAGAACGGCAGATTCGCACTCTATTTTGTTTTTAAAAAATGGCCAAAAAGGTTAATTTTCTCACAAACCTGACGCAATTGAGCAAATCTGGTACTAGATTCGGATTCAACGACCCTTAAAAGTTGATTTAGTTCACCGCACATGATTGATCTTTTCTTTTGAAAATTCATTATTTTCGTTCACAATTCAACTTTTTTGTTAAAAATTCGTTTTTTCTAGTTGGATTCACTTGGTTGAAAATTATTTATCTTGTTAGAAATTAGTTTTCAAACATAAAAATTCAGCAATTCCATTTTTTGTTGAAAATTTTTCTCTTTAGTTAAAAAATTTAATTTTTCTTAAAAAATGTTTTCTTACTTGATTGAAAATTAACAAGAATCCAACGACCAAATTTATTTGCTGGATCCTTGTTTCATTTTCAGGAATTCTATACATTTACTTGAGTATTGGACGTTAAATAGGATTTTGGATTTGATTTTAATGTAATTTAAAATTCTGAAATTTCAATTAACATTCTTGTTGAAAATTCACCTATTCGGTTGTGGATTCAACAATTTTGTTGAAAATTCGTGTTGTCGTTGAATTCAACTAATTCATGATTATTTTTTTTTAGTCGACAATTCAACTATTTGATTGGAAATGCAGCTGTTTGGTAAAATTTCAACTTTTTCTTTTAAAGTTTAAATATTTTGTTGAAAAAATGAAAATTTAAGTTTCATAATAGAAGTCATCTTTCGTCATTGAAAACTCGTGTATTTCGTTGAAAATTCGTCTTTCGGTTAAAAATTAATCTTCTCTCTTGAAAATTTATCTTCGTATTTTAAAAATTTTGCTTATTGATAAAAAGTTCAACTATTTTGTTCAAAGTTGAATTCTTCTATTGAAAATTCAACTATTTTGTTAGTCATCTTTTTTGGTTGAAAATTCAACTATTCTGTTGAAAATTCGTCCTTTTGGATTAAAAATTTATCTTTTGGGGTAGAAAATTCATCTTTCTTGAATGAAAATTCATCTCTCTTGGCTCAAAATGAACTTCATTGTCGAAAATTCAACTGTCTTCTAAAAAATTCTTCTTTTTGGATTGAAAATTGAACTATTTGGTTAAAAATTCATCTCCTAATTTTTTTCAATAATATTTGTCTTTAATGTATCGACGCGTATCCAAATTTTAGTATTTTAACAAAAAAGTGCCACGTGATACAAAACCTTTGCGACTTGTTTTTGAAAATCTGACTTGATTTTTTATTTATCAAATTCTTTTTATATCTTGAATTTTTAATTTAAAAAATTACATCCACAAATAATTCCTCTTCAATAAGAAAAAGCATAGAAAACCTCAAGCTGATTCACTAACATTGGTTTTTAATATGAATTCATGCATTTTCGAAGAAAATTAAAATTTTTTTGAATTTGTATGTGTGTTAGTTGTTTTTTCACTGAAAATTAGAATTTTTTCAACAGAAATCATCATCAATATTCCCACTTTTCTATAGTTTCAGATTAAGTGAGTGTTTTACATCGGAAGAGGGTATTTTTTATCACAAATGATTATTTAGTTTTAAAAAAATTAAAGATTTAAAATATTGAATATTTTCAATAATTTACTTCAAAGCTTAATAATTTTTTAACAATTTTAGTTTACTTTAGCGTTTTACAAAAAAAAATTCATATTAAAAAAAAAAAAAGCTTTACAGTTTAAACAAGATTTACAATTTTTGCAATTTTTATTTTTATATTAATGTTTTTTACAGATAAACGGTTATTTTAAACAAACAATTGATTCATTATTCTTTTTTTCTTAGTTTCTGCACGATTGTTGATTTTGTTAGCGTTTTATACTAGAAATTGGTACTTTTAATAAAAAATTGTTGGACTTCAAAGAAGATAATAAATTTTTGAAGAATGTTAGGTTAAGTTAGCATTTTTCACCGAAAAAGGATATAAATTCCAAGATCTATTCAGAATTTCAGAAGAATTTCAGCTAATGTCAAGATTTTCCACCGAAAAACGTTTTTTTTTTAATTGGCATTTTTTAACCAAAATGCAACGGTTCGTTTGTCTATATATTATACAAAAATATCATATATCAGTTCTGAAGTTAACATATCAAATTTCACCAATCTTCAAAAATAATGTTCTTGCTTTGGTTTTATACTATTTTAAATAATGGATACAATGAAATACGCAATTTTTTTAATAACATTAATTTGACGTTTTACTGTAAAAATTTGCGTAAGAAGGAAAAATTGCATTTGAATATTTTATATAAGTAATTTATCCCGAGAATAAATGCTATGTTACTAAATGAATGGTTTATTTGCAATAAAATATGAAAAAATTGTTTGGATTTTTACACAAAAGCATCTGATGGAAAAGAATTTTCTCTCTATTTTTATGGGATTTGAATGGCTTTAGAGAAAAGTTTCGTTTATTTTTCGTTGGTACACAGTACACATTGTTAGCTTGAAGTCCTACGAAACTTGTGCCATTTGTGCAGCTTTCTGAAAGAAAAATGCATAATGTAAGAAGTTTATTCTACAAATTTCTCAAATTTATATCCACCTTTTTTTTTTGTAAGATTATCTTCATTTTGCATAAAAAAACATCCATTTATAATTATTTTTTCTAAATTATCTTGAAAAAAAATATATTTTTAAATGCGTTTCCAATAGCTAGAAAAAAAATTAATCTACGCAGAACTTGGGTCGTGCGACTTTTTTTTAAAAATGCGACTTTTTAAAAAAAAGGCGATTAATCGACTTTTTTTATATTTTTTAATAAGTTTTCTCTAATTAGTTTTAATTTTAAGTCACAGTGAGACTTTGAAAATTAAAATTCATTACTAGAGAAAAAAATGTACCATTCTAATTAAGAACATTAAAAATGGAATAATTTCTTACTGAAGTTTTATGATTAACATTTTTCTAAATAATAGCGTTTCAAATTGAACGAGTTCAAATTTTGTAAATTGGGATTCAAAATTTTAATTCTTTCAAAGTGGAATCCTAAGTTGGAAGTATTTGAGTCGAAATCGTTTAAAATTGTTTTATTCTAAATTCAATTACAGTCTTTACACTTTCTCCCCTATTTCCCTATTTTAAAGAATTCCTCTTTTCTGCACCTATTTTCAAAAAAGCTTCCCGTTTTTTGTTTTTTTTTTCTTCGTTTAAACGCAAGCTGAATTAATAGAACCCAAAAAGAAAGTTTCTAGGTTGTAAGTTCATTATTTTTGGTTAAAAATTCGATTATTTGGTTGGGAAATTAATTATTTTATTAAAAAGTGAACTATTTTTGTTATGAGGTCATATTTTTTGGTCGAAAATTTAACTTTTTTGTTGAATATTCGTCTTTTTGGCTTAAAATTATAAATGTTCCTGGTTAAGGTTTAATCTCTTTTATTTGTAAATTTGACCATTTGGTGACAAATTCAAATAATGTTTTCCAAAAATCATCCTTTTTTTTCTTTAAAATATCGTTTTTCTTGACCGCAAAATTAACTTTTTTGTTGAAAATTCAACTGTCTTCTCAACAATTCATCTTTTGCTTGAAAATTCAACTATTTGGTAACAAAATTCACTATTTTGTTGAAAATTCATTTCTTTTCATTGAAAGTTCAACTATTTGGTTATAAATGCTAATATTTGTTTAGAATTTTATTTGATTTAATCGTTTGGTTGAACATTCATAGTTTTTCGTTCAAAATGATACTTTTTGTCAAAAATTCAACTTTTCAGGTTGATAATTCAACATTATTTCTAAAATATTCGTCTTTTTGGCTTGAAAATTCAACTGTTCTATAAAAAATCGCTTTTCTGCTTGGAAATTCAAGAATTTTTTTGTTGAAGCTTAATCTCTTTCATTTGTAAATTCGACAATTTGGTTGAAAATTTAATTTTTTTGTTTAAATATCATCATCTTTGTTTGAAAATTCATCTGTCCTGGTCAAAAATCAACTTTTTTGTTGAAAATTCAACTGTTTTCTAAAAAATTCGCCTGTTTGCTTGAAAATTAAGTTATTTGGTCAAAAATTCATCCGTTTTGTTGAAATACAAATATTCAGTTGATTTTTTCTTTATTTCAACTATTTGGATGAAAATTTATCTTCCCTCGTGGGAAATGATATTTTTTGTTAAAAATTCCACTTTTTCGGTAGAAAATTTATCTTCTTGGTCAAAAATTCACGCTTTTGGTTGAAAATTGAACTATTTGGTTGAAAATGTCTCTATTTTCTTAAAAAATTGGTCTTTTTGCTTGAAAATTCAACTTTTTTTGGTTGGGATTTATTTTCTTTTATTTATAAATTCTGTTCTATTGTTCTTTCAATTCGACGATTTTGTTGAAAATTCAATTATTTTGTTTAAAACTCATCCTTTTTGGGTGAAAATTCATCTTTCCTGGATGACAATAATCTTTTTTGTTGACAATTCAACTGTCTTCTAAAAAAATCGTCTTTTTGCTTGAAAAATAAGTTATTCTCATTAAGTTATTAAGTTATTTATTTAAAATTTGATCGAAAGTTCCTTTGCTTGTAAATCCAAATATTTAGTTGATTTTGTTTTATTCAACTATTTGCTTGAAAATTCATCTTTCTTCGTTAAAAGTGATGTTTTTTGTTAAAATTCAACATTTCAGATGTATAATTCAACTTTCTTTTGAAAAAAATTCGTCTTTTTGACTTGAAAATTCATCTCTTCTGCTTGAAAGTTCTTAAATTATGTATTGTATATGCAATTTTTTTGCAATCGTTCAATGAAAACTACAACTTTAGAGGATCGACGCGAAAAACAGTTATATAATTCCTTTGGTAAAAGTTTTACTTTTATTTTTCTGACGAGCTTTCCATGTTGAATTTGTCGTCAATACTAGGAAAAATACGATATTTCTTTTATCTTTCGTGTACGCAAGCAACGATATCTTTTCATCTCCAACGAGTTGAATTTATTAAAAAAATTGTACTCACTGATTCACATTTCTTTCGTTCCTTGATAAATCCAAGTGATTTCTCTATTCTGCTTCCATTGTTTTTTTTTCTTGGACTCAAATAAAATTTATAATAAAGTTGAGCATATACCGCCCGCTGATATAGTCGCAAAAATTGATTTTTAAATTTATTTCACATCACTTTCTTTCATTGATGTAAAATGGTGTTCCCATTAAAAATGAGAGATTACATTAGATTTTTTTAGAACTTTAAAATATATTTTGTGACTAAAATGAACTAAAAGAGACTAATGAGCATTAATTATGTAACTAATGTTCTCTTGAATTCTTATGAATTCGAAAGAATTCAAAAGAATTCGAAAGAACTCAAAAGAATTCGAAAGAATTCGAAAGAATTCAAAAGAATTCGAAAGAATTCGAAAGATTTTAAAAGAATTCGAAATCATTCAAAAGAATTCAAATGAATTCCAAAAAATGGTCCAAAGTGAGTTTGAAAGTCTCCAGGCTCAATTACAAACAAATAAGTAAATAAACCGGTAAATTGAGTAGAATTGAGTGAATTTAGAAGAATTCGAATAAATTCAAAAGAATTTCAAAGATTTAAAAAGCATTCAGGATGAGTTTAAATGAAATGCAAACAATTTTGAAAATCCAAAATATTACATTGGTTTCAGTAAAACTCGAGAGAATTCGACGAAATTTATACGAATTCAAGATGAATCAAAAAGAATTTAGGGGTGACTAAAAAAAAATTGAAAATATAAAAAAGTTCTATTGAATTCAGTAGATTTCAAGGAAATTCCAAAAATTCCAGGATGAATTACAAAAACTAAAAAAATCGATTGAATTGTGTAGAATTGAGTGCATTTTGGAGGATTGTTTAAATTTAAAAAAGTTCCATCAAATTTAGATAAACGGCAGTGATTAGAAATCTTATCAAATTCTCTTCCTGAATGAAAATCAGTGAATGATCCGTGAGAATCAGTGCAATTTTACTGAAAATCAGTGTCGTACTTCTAGTTATTCGAATAATTGATTATTCACTGAAATTCAAAAAAAAAAAAAAAATTCTATGGGATTTTACTAGAAAATGTTACTGAAGGCTTATTCCTCATAAAATAAAAAATATTTCTTGGGAGTGGAAGAATTTTTCAGCCCCAAATTTATATTTTTTCAAAACCGAAAACTAACAAAATTCATTTTCAAACCTGGAAAAGCCTAGTGGAACGTTTGAACCATTTTTTTAAACAAAAGAAAATTTGTAGCAGTATTTTTTCAAAAAAAAAAAAAAAAAAGAAGACGCGATAGCGTTCGCGAAATTTAAAAATTAGTCAAAGTAGGCATTGCGCGCCTCCAAAAAAGGGTTTCTTATCCTACTAAGACGTTAATTAAGCCGTTCAAACTTCCCTCTCTCATATTTTTCCTCCCCTACTTTCGCTGTTCGTCCCCTCCCCTTCATTCACCTTTCGCTACAGCTCCCTTTTCAAATTTCTGCATCTTCTACTCCCCCCCCCCCTCTTCACTTTCCCAGCTAACACTGCCCTTTTTATATTTCCCTTCCCTAACCATAATTTTTCCTTCCCTACTCATCTTCACTACTCTTCCAGCCCTCCCCTCACTTCCATCGCTACCCTCCCACACTTCTTATCATTTCCGTTACTTCCTCTAACTTCCCATACTTTTCCTTCCGAATTTCCCCACTTCCCTTACATTTTCCTCCGTTCATTTCCCCTCACTTCCCAACCGCTCATTTTACGTCACTCCTCCCCTCGCTTCTCCTACGTATCCTTCTCTCATTTACTCTAACCCAGCCTACTTACCGTCTACTCACTACCCCTTACTCCCTCTCACTTTCCCTAATTCACCCGATTTCCTCTACTCTCTCTCCCCATACGTCTCCCTATTCTGCATCTCCCTTCCCCTACTTCTTCATCTTCTACTTCCTCCTCTCCTCACTTTCTCCCCTTCCCGTACTTCCCTTCCTCAGTCATGACTTTCCTCCTCCCACTCACCCGCACGACCCTACTAACCCTTCTTTTACTTCTCGCACTACCGTTCTTCACTCTGAATCATCCTAACTACTTTCCCTTACTTGCCATACTTTCCCTACCTTATTTTTCTTCAATTTCCCTACATTTTCCTTTCTTCGTTTTCCCTTGATTCACCTCACTTCATGTACTGCCTCTACTTTCCATCCCTTCATTTCTCATCACTTGCCATTCCCTTATTTTTTCTCGCTCTCGTACGTCCTCTCCTTTCACTTCTCCTCATTTCTCCTCGCTGCCCCTCCCCTCACTTCTCCTCACTCCCCTAGAATGCACCCTTTCTCTTCTTCCCTCACTTCATCTTATTTCCCCTACCTTTCCTCACCTTATTATACCTAATCCCCTTCCCCTTATTTCCCCTATAATTCTACACGCTTTCTTCCCTAATTTCCCCTCGCCTCCCTTACTACCCCTTCTTCCTATCCCTTCACTTCCCCATGGCTTACCCTACTATCCCTCTTTTAATTTCCACTTATTTCCCATCCCCTCATTTCTCCTACAAGTGAAAAATTTGAAAGGTGAGAGATAGCCTATAAGACCCTATAAAGGGAAGAATAATTTCTTCTACAAATTGAGAAGTATATTCGAGTAAAAGGGGGATGTACAGATATTGCTTTTTGTCTGGAAAAACGATTCGGGGGAGGAGTAATTGTACACTTTATTACCGCAGTAGTTTCTTGGTTCTTAGGAGCGCAATCGTGTTATTTTTCATTAGATGGTTGGGTGCAAAGGGTATGCTAATTAAAGTCCTGTGCTCTCATTAAATTTTTATATCCATTCTCTGTTTCCTCATCCTCACTTTTACTTTTTTTCCTTCTTCTCCTTCTCTTTCTCCCTCCTGGAAATATTGAGAAAGCATATTTTAGTTCTCAATGGCAACCTCACTGGAAAAAATGTATACAATCCGTGCTTTTTTCAATTATGCAATAATTTTGTTAAGCATAATTAATGCAGGGATCACAGTCAGTTCATTATTCCCAAGGCTGCTACATAGTCACTAGGTTACTTTTAGTCCCTTCCTTCAACTCACTTCTTAGTCACTTTTTTCAGAAAAGGTCACTGTCGTCACTCTTTTAAAGGGAAAGACTAATTTAGTCACATTAATCCATTTTATTTTCAATTCTATCTAAAAAAAAAAAATAAAATTCAATTAACCTATGTATAAAACCTATAGTAATCTATTATCCTAAAATGCTATTCAATGTCAGAATCAAAAATCTTTTCCTTATTCCATTATTTCCCTCTTTTTTCCTCTATTTTCAAGAAACTTTCCTTTATTTTTCTTGCTAAAATGCGAACTAAATTAATAGAACGCAATAAGGAAATCTAACTATTTTTGTTTGAACCCTTTTTTAGTTTTGGTTTCGAAATAATGTTTTTTTTTTGTGAAAGTTTTATTATTTGGTTGAAAATGTAATCATTCAATTGAAAATTGAACTGTTTTATTGAACATTCATCTTTTCGGTGAAAAAGTCATTTTTTCTGATTGAAAATTAACTTTTATATTTAAAATTCAACTGTCCTCAAAACAATTCGCCTTTTTGGCTTAAAAATTGAACTGTTTGGGGAGCTGGTTGGTTGAAAATGCAGCTGTTTTTCGTTGCAGTTTAAAATTTTAAAAAATAATTTTTTTGTCGTTGAAAATGTAGCTATTTGGTTGAAAATTCATCTTTCTTCGTTGAAAATTAACTTTTTTGTTGAACCTTTTCCTTTTCGGGATTGAAAGTCAATTTTTTCTAAAACATTCAAATTTGTAGCTTAAAATTTCATCTCTTTGTTTGAAAAATGAACGATTTTGTAGAAGTATATTTTTTTTTACTAACTGAAAATTGAACTATTCCATTTTTGATTGAATATCAATCTTTTTTAGTAGAAACTTCAACTATTCATTTAAAAGTGTGTGTTTTTCGGTAGATAATTAATATTTTTGGTTGAGAATTCATTTATTTGGTTAAAAATTCAACTATTAGGTTGAAGATTCATCGTTTTATTGAAAATTCATCTCTTTTGGTAGACATTTTATCACTTATGGTTAAAATAGAACTGTTTGGTTCAAAAATTAGCAATCTGTGTTGATTGAGTTATCAACTATTTTTTTTATTTTTATTTATTTTTTTTTTACTTTTTTTATTATTACATTTTTAGTCGAGAATTCATATTTTTTGGTTGAAGGTTCAACTAATTGTTTGAAAATTAAAATACTTTGTTAAAAACGAATTTTTTGGTTGAAGATTCATCATTTTAGTTAAAAATTAATCTCTTTGTTTGAAAATTATTTTTATCTTCTTGTTAAAAATCAATGTTTTTAACCGAAAATTAGCTATTCCATTTTATGTTGAAAATTTATCTGTTCTGTCAGTGGCGACCTGTTTTCGTGAAAAATTAACTTTTATCGACATTTTTTTAATGGATTGAAATGTTTATCTTCCAAATTCAATTTTTAATTTTCTGCAATTTGCAGCAATTGAATTTTCAGCTGTTTAAAGTTCAATTATAAATTTTTCTTCCAATTTTAACAGTTGAGTTTTGAACAGTTAAAAATTTCATTTCCGATTTTCTTCAGTTTCAAAAATTTGAAAACGCAATGGTTTTAGATTGAAAAAAACTTAAAATTTAGGTAAATTGGAAACTGTCGAAAATTAAAGGCAAATAAACATTGAGTTATCAACTGATAACATTTCAAAGAAATTAATACTCAAATTTCCAACTTTTGACAATTTTATTGTTGAAAATTGAAAAACATTGAAAAAAAAGAGAATTGAAGAAAATAGTATTTTCACCTGTTGAATTTCCGATAAGAAAAAAACGATGAATAACAAAATAGCTGAATTTTTAACAAAAAAGTTGGTCTTTTAACAAAATTGTTTTTTTCTACCAAGTAGTTAAATTTTTTATGTACAAAGATGAATTTTCGACCAAAAGGATTAATTGTCGAGTAAAAGACAAATTTTGAACCAAATAGTTCAATTTTCCACTAAAAACGATAACTTTTCATCCAAATTATGAATCAGTTAAATTCAGCATATCCAGAAGAATTTTTAACAAAATAGTTAAATCCTCAACCAAATAAACGAATTTTCAATAAAGTACATGGATTTTCAACTAAAAAAGATATATTCTAATGAATTTTTAACAAAATGCTTTCACAATACTTCTACAAAATATACTAATTTTCTACCAAATAGTTGAAATTTTATCTCATAAAATAAAAAGTTTCAATCAAAAATGGAATAGCTACACGTTCAGAAAAAAAAAGTAATTTTTAACAAAAAAAGCGAATTTCAAACAGAATTGTGAAATTTTCACATAAATAGTTTAATTTTCAACCAGACAGTTCAATTTTTTACCAGATTATTTTAATTTTTAACCAACAATATGAGTTTACAACAAAAAAGTGAATTTTCAATAAAAAAGTTTAATTTTCCATCAAGTTGTTAAATATTCAAGTAAAAAGAACGATTTTCCTACAAAACAACTGAATTTTCAACCTGGAAATACGAATTTTCAACAAGAACGTTAATTTACGAACAAATAGTTGAATTTTTAATTAAAATGGTAAATTTTCAAAGAACAAAATGAATTTATTACAAAGCAGTTCAACTTTAAGCCAAGTGTTTGATTTTTTAATTAAAAAATGAATTTTTAACGAAATATGTAATAGTTAATGTTTCAGCAAAATGAGATTTCAATTTCAAATTTCAAAATCGAAAAGAGTTGAGTTCAATGAAAAAAAAAAAAATTTAAACCAAGAATATTAATTTTCAATAAAATACATAAATTTTTAATTTAGAATATAAATTCTTAACCAAAATAGAATAGTTAAATTTTCAATGAAGACAATTAATTATCAAATAAAAAAAAAAGACGAATTTGTATCAAAATGGTTAAGTTTTTAGACAAAACAGTGATTTTCAAAAAAGTGGTTCAACTTCGAACTAATTAGAAGAATTTTTAACTAAACGAGTTAGATTCCGTATCGAGACTATAATGGTGGACTTTCCAACCAACAAAAATGAACTTTTAACTAATAATTGGATTTTTCTATTGGATTCTATTAACGTAATATATACGGATCCGGCATATTCTGCCGGATATTGATTTTCTCTTTCGGCATATTTTTAATAACGTCATAATTTTCCGTAAATTATCATAAATTTCATAAATTTCCACAAATTTTCGCATATTTCATAAATGTGCACAAACTTCATTAATTTCCACAACATTAATAAATTTCCACAAAATTCATAAATTTCAACAAATTTCATAAATTTCAACACATTTCATAAATTTTAACAAAGTTCATAAAGTTCCACAAATTGCATGAATTTGTATAAATTTCATCATTTTTCCAAAAATTCCATAAATTTCCATAAATTGTAGAAATTCTGGTAATTCATTTTGTCATGGATTTTCAAATATTTTATATTTTTAGTAATACAAAATAAAAAGCCAAACACGTGAAAGCGCGCTTAACGCACGTGCATTTTATTCCAACGGGTTTTGTTTAGATACATATAATCAATAATTTTTATCTTATTTATATCTAATCAATTGCAAATGATTTCCAGGGACAACTGAAAAACGCAGAAAAATAAAATTTCCAAAACTGTGAAATTCCCGAACAATAAACTTCCCAACAGAAAATTTCCAAATTAAAAAACATTTGAAGTAGAAAGTTCTTTAATTATAAAATTCCCAAATTTAAACAATCAAAGAAATTGTCTTCTAATAAATATTCTTTATTTATTAAAAATACAATCATCCAATATTTTTATCGAATAACATTTTTTTCTAATGTTTAAAGTTTCTAAAAATCATTGTTTGAGTTTAAAATAACGATAATTGAAAAAAGATATTTTTGGATAAAAAATTTGATGTCGGGAATTTCACTATTCAGGAATTTTTAAATTCAGTAATATTATAAACTGTCACAAATATTATTATTCGGTCATTTTTCAATATAGTAATATCATAAACTGTTCGAGGATTTTATTATTTAAATATTTTCCAATTCGAGATTTTCATATTTCGGCAATTTTATAATTTCGGGAGTTTTATTATTCGGAAATTTTTTAATTCAAGAATTTTATTTTCCGGGATTTTTCAGTCGCCTCGATTTCGACTTAATTTTATGTTATTTTTACGACTTCAATAGATTTTGCCGAATTTCTAGAGAACTTTAGGGAATAAATTAAATTTTATTAATAGGGATTTCTACGGATTTCAAAACTTTCAAATGATGTGAAGAAATTCGACAATTTTCGAAAGATTTGTAAGATTTTAAGTTGCATTTCAAAAGATAGCGATGCATTTCAAGAGCTCTTATTTCAAAAATCTGTAGACCACTTAATATTAAAAAATTTGTCATTATGCATTTTTATATAGTTTATTTTCATTATTGTTTTTAATTTAGATTCAAATTATGAATTATAGTTAACTATACTTTCAAGTGTCACAATTTGATTATTAATGAAGCAATTTTTAGAAAAGGAAATATTCTTGATTATGAGAATGATTTAAAACATATAAAAATTGTTTATTTAAATTTTTGTAGGTTTTTTCGTCCTTTTTTATATTGTCGAAATAAATTTTAAAACATACATTCTTTAATGGCAGAAATAATTTAAAAATCATGTAACATTATTCAAAATCTATACAATTTCATATATATAAACAAATTTTTTCATCTTTTCCAAGTGTGAAAATTAATGTTCAATCTTTCCTCTATTTTTTTTCTTTTTCGTGAAAAAATTGCCCTATTTAAACTCTTTTTGCGCTGTGATTCCTGAAATTTTAATCACTGTCCTCGTGAATTGGATTCTGTGTAAAGTGATATCATTTCAATTACTTTTTCCTCACTATATTCACCATGTATATGAATAAACGAGGGTAGCCTTTTTAATTTTGTAATTTTTTTTTTTTCAATAAAACTTCTATGCTTTGCATCTCATCCAGTTCTATTCCACCTCCCTAACCAGTTCCAGATTAAACTCTCTCTTTATTCATACGCAATCCGATCTTTTATGAACGGTGCTATTTTCAATTTCTCGTCCCCACCTCTCCCCCACCCTTGCGTTCAGAGTTCGCCATAGCGCCAGATTATATCTCTAAATTGCATACCTCCACGCCATATTGCTTTGGTGCAGTAGCGTCCCTCGTAACCTGCTTATTGGAGGTAAATTTAATAAAGGCTCAACGGCGAGCGGCATTATGTGCTATAAGCATAAAGGCCTGAGTGATCTCTTCAATTTGACCACAGTATCTGGGACTCAAACCGAAACCATTTCGGTTTTGATTCAAACTTTCCCATTTGAAACCCTTCGCTATGAATTTAATTTTGTTGTTTCCATCAAGTATAAGGGAAGAGAGAGAAAGAGAGAAAGGAGAGAATGTGAGTCTTTGGTATTTGACCTCTGACCTTTGATCCCTTACCTGTAACATATAAACTCTGACCTATAACTTTTACACTTTGATTTTTAGCCCCTGCCATTTACCGTATGATCTCTGACCTATGATATTTTACCTTTTGATTCTGACCTATGACCTGTTACCCAGTGGCGCCAATCATTTTACAAATTGGTTTCTTAGCCTATAAATACGTTAATTAAGTCGTTCAAATCTCTCCCTTCCAGATTTTCTCGTCTCTCTCTCTCCCTCTCCTTTCGCCTAATTTGACTACCCTCCAATAATTCCAATCCTCTCACTAACCACTACCCCCTACTTTCCCCTTGCCTACTATCCCTTCTCGATCTTCTCCCTTCACTTTTTTTGCCGTTCCTATACTTCTTTCTCTTATTGATCCCCCTCTCCCCTCTCTCCCCTCTCGCCTCCTGTCACTTCTCTTACCCTACTCACACTTATTTTCCACGCACCTTACTTTCCTCTATTTTTCCGTCCTCGCTTCCCCTGTTTTCCCTACTTCACACACACTCACTTCCATTCCCCTAATACCCTATTCCCTTCTCCATACTTCCCTTTACTACCACTCACTTCCCATACTTTCCCCCCTTACTTCCCTTACTTGAATGGCACAATAGGCTTTATAGGTTGAGCACCTGAGCAGCTCTCCATGGGCTTCCCGCCCGTATTAGAACTAAAAACTATTTCCCTCACTTCTTTTATTTCCACTCACTTCCCCTACTCCCCCCTTCCCTACCTCCCCCTTGCCTACTATCCCTCCCCGACTTTCTTCCTTTACTATTTCTCCTTCCCCCGACTTCTCTCTCTCTTATAGATCCCCTCTCCTAACGTATCATACTCCGCCTCCCGTCACTTCTCTTATCCTACTTACACTTATTCCTCCCTCACATTAATTTTCCCTAATTTTTCCTTTTTTCCTTTCCTTACTTCCCCTTCCATCACTTCCATTTTACTTGTACACCCTTCCCTTCTGCATACTTTTTCCCTCACTTGCCTTCACTACCCCTGACTTCCCTTTACTACCCCTCACTTCTCTTCATTACCCTCACTTCCCATACTTCCTCTTCTTGCACTTCTCTTACTTCTTCACATCCTCTTACTTCCCCTAATTTCCCTCCCTTCTCTACCATCCCACCGTGTACTTCCCCGTCCACTTTCCCTCCGTCAGCCTACATTTCCCTCACCTAGTTCCACTCTCCTCACTTCCGTTACTGGACCTTCCCTTGCCTTCCCTAGTACCCCTCCCCAATTCCAATCCCCTCCACGCCAATCACTCTCTTCTTCTACAAACCCTCCTTTCCCCATCCCTAACTTCTGTCTACCACCTCTCACTTCTTACAGTTCTTCCCTCATTTCTTCTAGTTTTCCTCTGCTCACTTCCTTTACTTCCCTACTCCTCCTCACTTTCCCTCCCCACACTTTAGCCCACTTCTTATCACAGGAAAAAAAACTCGTTTTTGTGTTTAAAAAATTTTTTATCTACCTTTGAAAAATCCGTTCATTATCTGCGAATCTTCTTTTAATAAAAATATATTAGAAAAAAAGCTAAGAAGATCGAAAATTGAAAAATAGACAAACAATAGAATTTAAAAATCTTCAGGTTATGAAATTCTTTTTAAATACATTTTTATCAGTAGATAGATTTTGATTTACAAAAAAATATTTAAAAACCTTAATTTTCTGATTTTGTTTTCTTGAGACTTTAGCATTGATTTTATCATGTATTTTTTATTATTTGAAAACCCTCAAAAGTTCAACAAATTGTTTAATGTTATCTAAAAGAAGATCATAGTTTTAAAGAAATAGAGATTGAAAATATCTCGAAAAAATTATTATTCACGGAAATAAAAAAATTATGAAGATAATAATTTTTCAAATATGCAGTTTGCTTACCAAAAAGAACAAATTTTTAACATATTACATAAATTTTCAACTAAAAAAAAGATAAATTTCCAACAAAAGAAACTATTTTTCAATCAAATAGTTAAACTGTCAACAAAATAGTTAAACTTTCAACAAAAGAAACGAATTTTTGCCCAAAAATAAAATTGTCTAATTTTCAGTAAGAAATGAATTTCCAACAAAATAAAATAAATTTTTAACGAAATAGTTGAATCTGTAACAAAACAGATGAATTCTGAATCAAGAAGTTTAAGTTCTTATCAAAATTGATAAATTTTCCACAAAAAATAGAATATTTCGATTTTCAGTCACATAAGTGAATGTTTAACTAAAATTTAGTATCTTCTAAAAAAAATTTATTTATAACCAAATAATTGAATTTCCAACGCAACAAATTAGTTTTTTTATTAAATTTTTGTAAGAAAATACATTAATTTTAAATTTAAAAAAATGTCAATCAAAACTAGAATACTAAAGGAGACGAATTTTCAACAGAATGGTTGAATTTTCACCTATAAAAAAATTATATTTTTGACAATAAATTAAATAGTGGGATTTTTACTAAAAAAACATTAAAAATTTTTTTTTAAACTGATTTTCAACCAAGGAAATAAAGCTTCAGTGAAAAGATTAATTTTCATCCAAGAGGATTAATTTTCTACCAAATAAAGATTAATTTATAACAAAATACATACATTTTCAAACAAATATTTGAATTTTTAAAGGAATTTTTAACCGCTTAGTTGAATAATCAACAAAAATTTTCATCAAACGAATGTGTTTTCTACCAAAAAAATATAAAATATCCAATAGGATTAATTTTCTACGAAGAAAATTAATTAAATGAAAATGCAGGAATTTTCAACTAAAGAAGATGATTTTTCAACAAAAAATGGAATATTTGAATTTTCATTTAAAAAAATTTATGTTTACTTTAAAAAACAAATTATCAAGAAAGTAATTAAATTTTAAACAAAAAAGGATTTTCAACTAAAATTGTGAATCATCAACCAAGAAAATGATTTTCCAATCAAATAGTTACACTTTCAACTAACATAAGCAACTGAATTTTCAACTAAAAAAATAAATGAATTCTCAACAAAAAATGTAATGCTCAATATTCCAAACAAAAATATATAAATTGTAATCTATAAACAGTAGAATTAAAAAAAAAGACGAATTTTCAACAAAATAGTTGGATCCTCAACCATAACCGATCAATTATGAACTAAACAGTTCCAATTAAAAAAGGTGCAACTTCTACCAAAATATTCAAATTACCAACCCAAAAAGACAAATTTAAAAAAAAAATGTTGAATTTTCAATAAAAAAGAATAAGTTTTGAACCGAATTTTTGAATTTTTAACAAAATTATAAAATGAACTTCAACTTCAGTTTATCAAAAATTCCCTGATTCTGTTAGATTTTCCCTGACATTCAAATTTAAATTGTGAAATTTGCATAAATTTAAATTTTGAAAAGAATTTTTCATAAAATAGCAATTTTAATTTTGATTACAGAAGCTCATCGAGCACTGGAGTTGCTGGAAGATTACCACGCTAAATTAACTAGGCCTCAGGATAAACAACTCCGATTAGCGATCGAACGTGTCATCAGAATCTTCAAGAGCCGACTCTTCCAGGCATTATTAGGTAAGCTTTTTTATTTTTACATAAAATTCTTATTCAGAAGATTATTAAAAATCTTGATAGCTGCAATAAATTACTAACATTAAAAATTAATTAATATTTTCGAGCTTGTAAATCCTGTTACTTGTTTCATGTCTATGCCACATACATGCATTTTTTCCCTTGTATCGTTTTTTTATGTCATGTTGGCTGCGTTTGATATTTTTATTTCAAAGCTCTGGAATTAATATTTTAGTGATCGAAGCTTTCTAAATCTTTAACAAAATCTGATATGATAAAAAAGTTTAATTAAATTTCAGATAACATTTTAAGATAGTAATAGTTTTGTCAACTTTTTAGAATTTATGTTTTTTGCAATTCTTATCATTTATAAAAAAATGTATTTTTTTATTTTTTCAGATTTTTTTGCAAAAAATGTCTTGTACTGTGATATCGCGATCTTCAATTTTGATTTTCTAGGAACGGGATCATTTGTGTGGAGCAAACATTTTTATGTTCGTACATCATTCCCATAACTCAGGAGCAAGAGTTTAGTTTTGCAACAAATTTGTTAAAAATTATTAATAAATAATTGATATTATTATATGCTTTTATATATACTTTTGTATCCGTCTTTTATCCGTCTATTATTATCTAATTATTATTAAAAATTTGTTCAATTATACTCAGTTACTGACTGTTGCGGTTGAATGTTTTTGTTTGTTATTTCAACTGAAAATTAAATTTTTTATCGCAATTTTCAGCCGAGCCTACTTGAATTTTAGGTCAGTCTCAGTTCGAGATTCTGAACTTCCACGTCTATTTTCTGGAACCTGGATAGCTTTTTTAGATAGACTTCTTTGTGCCCAATTCAGCAACACTTCAACTTGGCAGTGGACTTTTGTTTCTTCTTGAAATAGTGATTTTGATTTTACGGAATGCTTTAATTGTTTAATTTTTGAGGTCTTGGAACTAAAGTTTCCTCGCTTTAAAAGCCTAAATTCGAAAAAATTTGGTTTAGAATGTTTAATTTTTTGATTTTTCTAATTTGAAAATTAAAATCTCACAGTATCGCTTCAAACTTAAATATTAAAAAAAAATTTCAGGACGATTTCACTTGAAATCTTTCAAAGTATCAAAATTACATACTGAAAGTTTTGATAATCAAATTGAAAGATTGTGTAGTTGCACAAGATTCAGTTTAAAGGATTTATAATTAAACAACAATGTTGAATGCTACATTTTCCATTTTTCCTTTTCATTAGTTTTAATTTATCTATGAAAATTAAAATGGTTTAATTTTGAAAAGTCTAATTAATCATTTGAAATTTTTTCTTTTTCAAACGATTTTTTACTTTAAAAAATTGAACTTTGGAAGTGTTTGAGTAAAAAAAAACTTTCAATATCACAGTTACTGGTGAATAAAAATGTTTTCAATTTTAAATAAAGTTCAGATTCGTTTGATTTTTAACGTTCGATAGTAGAAACTTTTTATTTCTAACCCTTTCCATATAAAATTACTTTCTTATTTGAACTTTCTTCGAAATGATTCAATTTTAAAGATTTATAATCAAAAATTTTTCATTGTAAACGGTGAAAATGACAGTGATTTTTTTTAAATCTTAGCACAATTTGCCCATCAATTGTAATATTAAATAATAATGTTTTGTATGCAATAAAAATTTAAAATTTTGGAATTTCAGAAGCTTTGACTTTGAAATATTTGATTTCAATTTGTCAAATTTTTGTCGCTTCGAATTAAAAATTATTTAAATAAAAAAATTTTCAGTTATTGGATTTTCAACGCTTTTAATTATAACTAATACAATTTGAATTCCTTTGAATACCAAATGATCCCATTTTCTAAATTCTAATATGAAATGATTTAATTTTTAGGGTTTCAAAGCCCATTTTCCGTTTTCCATTTTCCGTCCATCCATCCGCCCGTCTACCCTAGTTCCATTCAGGGGAGTGGAGGGAAATTATTGGCGGGGTAGTAGGGCAAGTGAGGCAAAATAAAGGAAAAAATAGGAGGAGGGTAAGTAGCGAAAGTGAGGGGAAATGGCAGGAAATGATGGGATGGGTGTTAGAGGAAGTAGAGACAAGTGAGGAGTGGAGAATTATAGGAAATGTGGGTTGGGTAAGTAGGGGGACTATGGAATTAATGGGAGGGGCAATTAGGTGACTGGTAGTGGAGCAGTAGGGAGAAATTATGATAAGAAGTAGAGGAAGTGTGGGAAAATGTGGTGAGGAAGTAGGGA
>CAKNXH010000917.1:80993-95926 GCA_932178445.1 Andricus quercusramuli
AAGTAGAGGAAGTGTGGGAAAATGTGGTGAGGAAGTAGGGAGAATTGTTGATGAGAAGTAGAGAAAGTGTGTGGAAATGGTGGGTTGGAACTAGGTGAAATGGAGGGTAATGGCGTGAGAAAGGTAAGGAAAGTAAGCATAAGTGAGGGAAAGTAGAGAAAATTATGAGAAATTATGGTGAGTATGGGAGTGGAAGTGTGGGTTCGGTAAGTAGGGGGAGTAGGGAAATAAGGGAAGAGGAAGTTAGGTGACAGGTGGTGGAGAAGCAGGGAGAAATGAAGATGAGAAGTAGAGGAAGTGTGGGGAAATGTGGTAAGGAACTAGGGAGAATTGGTGACAAGAATTAGAGGTGTGTGGAAATGATGGGTGACTAGGTGAGTGAAGTGTAATGATGGGAGGGGAAGTAAGGAAAGTGAGCTCAAGTGAGGGAAAGTAGGGGAGATTATGAGAAATGATGTTGAGTATGGGAATGGAAGTGATGATCGGGTAGGGAATTAGGAGGAGGGGAGTTTTAGCTGGGCAAGCGTGGAGAGGTGGTAGTAAAGGAGGAAGAAGTTAGTTCAGGGGGTGAAGTGAGGGAAGGGGAAACTAGGAGTATTAGGGGAGGGAATTTAAGGGAGAGGGGGTCTTAACGACTTCATTCTCGTCTTAATAGGCTACCATATTCTTTTTTTAGGCGCGTGGCGCCTACTTTATTTAATTTTTATTGTTTTGAACTTGCCCTTTTTCCCAAATTTTAATCTGACATTGAATGCCGAGATTTTTCAATAAAAAATAAAATTTTCCAATCGTGAGCGCTTTCATTTAGAAATAATTTTCATTCTATTCAAAATATTGTCCTTTTTACAAAATTTTACCCGATTTAGTGTTGTTTGATTTGGAACTTTGTCAATTCAAAATCGTTCAATAAATTTTTTAAACCACAAACACTGCCAATTAAAAATTATAACTTATTATATTAATTATGATTCCAAATTTTTTGCAAACTTAATATTGAAAATTTTTATTCTTCTGTCATTTCTTTTGCTAAATTCTTACACAAGTATCAAAATTCTGAACCTCGGGTTTAGTAAATCTCAAACTTAACTTATAAATCTGCTTTATCATCAAAATGAATTGCTTCTGGAGGATTTACAAGGCTTTTTAAAATGTTGCCATAGACAGAATAACGATCTCCTTGAAATCCAATTTTCTCTTATTATTATAATTCCATATAGCGATGAATCGCGGAGGATAGCCCCTCAGGAGCGTAACATTTATCACTTTATCGTGCCCCAGGCACTTTTAATCTGACTACAACGGACTGTATATGAGAGTCGTTGGTTAACCACAGTAGGTGCAAAGAGCGCAACTGAAATTTATAGTCATCCCAGATTTGCAGCAAAATTACTGCAAAGAATACGAAATCAGCGTTCAAAAGAAGCTTGTTTTTAAAGAATGGAAACATTTAAAAAATGAGAACATGATCAATAAGTATGATTATTTTTATTAAATAGAAGTCAACATTACGTGATATTTCTAGCATTTTTAAATAACTTTCTAACTGTTATGCAAAAAAAATCATAGTTACTAAGGTAGATGTCCCAGTAATCGGGATGGTCCCAGTAATCGTGAGTTTTGAGGTGTAAACGCCAGAATTAAGTATTTTCCACATAAAAATACAATCCTGAAATATTTTTAAGTAAGGTTGAACAATGCTTGCTGTGGAAACCAAATTAGTTTTTTCATACAAATAGTGCACATGGGTAAAAAAAATTGATTTGTATTGCCCGTGGCGATGAATCACGAAACTTGGAAAATAGCTTAACATTTTGGTTAGGAAAGGCGTCTCTTTACTTAAGCTTTTACTATGTCAAGAAATTAGTTTATCGGGACGAAAATAATTTTTTTGTAATAAAAAATAATTTTTGTTTCATAAAATAAAGTAAAATCTTAATTTAGTACCTTCTCGTTCAAGAAATATCGGTTACGATTATAGGGACATTTCAAATGCATAGCTGCTCGAGTAATCGTGACCTGTCACGAAGACTAGGACGACTCTGTCAAAATTTTATTTCCATATTTCGTTACAAATAATAATTTAATTAATTTCAAAAAGGTATGAAATGAAAACGGAGAACTGACTTATTACTGTGAGTAGTAATCGTAATATAAATTAGTGCTTAAAACTGAAAAAAGGTGATGTAAAATATTTGAATGAGTTTAGAGATCTCATTATCAATTTTTGAGTTTATTATCATTTTTCGGTGAAGTTAATATTTATTAAGTAATTTTTCATTATATAACATTAATCTATACTGCATTATATGAAGAAAAATGTGTAATAGATATATAATTATTGATAGTTTTAATATTGTTACAACGTAAACAGAAAATAACCTCATTTTTTTAGTCACTGCATTTGATCGAATTTCGTGTGCTACATCTAGTTACTTAAAATGTTAATGATTTTTAATTAAAATATTCAGTATTATAAAAGAGTTTCAGCATTGTCGTTATTGCTTATCGTGATAAAAATTCTAATAAATATTTATCTCGAATTATTTTTGTGACCACTTTATTTCTTATGAATAAAATATTAATTCTATTCGATAATATTTTTAACTGAAATAAGAACTAAACATTTTAAGAGAAAATTCATTTTCATTATGATTAATTTTCATAGAGTCCATCAGACTTATCAGAACTATCAGAAGATTCGATTTTGAGGTTGTTTCGACGGCTTTCATCACAGAGGTCGCAATCAATATAAAACTAACAATACATCTTTCATTTCATTAAAGTATAGTAAAAAAAATACACTTAAAATACACCTCCAAATTGCTAAAAACTGATTTCAAGAAAACTTAACCTTTTTCACGAAGACTGGGACAACAACTCACGATTACTAGTACATGACAGATTTGGAAATCACGATAACTGGGACATCGGTGCTTTTTTACTTTTAATTATTTATAAATAAAAAGTAATATAAATATAATGTAAGAGCAATTTTTATAATATTCTAGGATGTTTGATGCTTCAATCAGTACCAATCATTTTTCAAATAATCCTACAAAAACAATTTTCTAAATATTTGAAGTCGATGAAATCTCTTATGGTCACGATTACTAGGACGTTTACCTTACTGAGATCTCAGAAAAAAAGGAATTTTCAAGATCTTTAAAAAGTTTGAAAGGATTTCAAAAGATTTTAAAGGATTTGAAATATTGCAGGATATTTCAAACGATTTCAAGGAAATTTTAATCGATTTCAATAATTTGAAGATATTCCAAAGGATTTTAAACATTTTAAGATATTTTTGAAAATGCTGAGGAATTTTCAAGAGCTCTGGAAAGTTTGAAGCGATTTCGAAAGATTTCGAAGAATTGCAGTAATTTAAGGGAATTTTGAAAGATTCCAATGTATTTTTGATAGATTTTTATAATTTGAAAATATTACAAAAGATTTTAAAGATTTTAGGATATTTTTAAAAATGTCAAAAGGAATTGCGAAAAGCTTTGCAAATTTTTAAGGGATTTCAAGATATTTCAAAGGAATTGAAACATTTTACGGTATTTTTAAAATTTCCAAGAAATTTTGAAAAGCTTGAAAAAGTTTCATGGGATTTCAAAAGATTTCAAAGGATTTCACTAATCTTAAGGTATTTTAAAAGATTCTCAGGAATTTTGATTGATTTCAATAATTTGAAGGCATTCCAGAGAACTTTTAAGATTTAATGGTATTTTTAAAAGTCACAAGCAATTTTTAAGAGCTTCAAAAAGTTTCAAAGGATTTCAAAAGATTTCCAGGTGTTTTAAATGATTTCAATAGTTTAAAGATATTCCAATGGATTTTGAAGATTTTTGGATATTCTAAAAATGCCGAAGAATTTTTAAGAGCTTTAAAGAGTTTCAAGGGATTTCGAATGACTTCAAAGGGTTGGAAACATTTCAGGTTATTTCAAAAGATTTCAAAGAATTTTTAGTTGAAGGCATTCTGAAGGATTTTTAAGATTTTAGAGTACTTTAAATCTTCTAAAGAATTTTCAAGAACTTTAAATGGTTCGAAAATATTTCGAAAGATTTCAAGGTATTTCAAATATTTTGGGGTATTTTTGAAGATTTCACAGAATTTTTAGTAGATTACAATAATTTGTAGGTATTCCAATGAATTAAAAAGATCTTGGGCCACTTTGAAAAATTTCGATGAATTTTCAAGAGCTGTAAAACGTTTCAAGGGATTTCGTAAGATTCCGAAGCATTTCAACATTTTTAGCACATTTTAAATGATTCCAAAAATTTAAAGGTACTCGAAAAAGTTAAAAAAGTTTCAACGGATTTCAAAATGTTTGTAATATTTTAGGGCATTTTAAAAGTTTCAAGAAATTTTCAACATGTTTCAATCATTTTAAGGTATTCCAAATGATTTGAACGATTTGAAGAACTTTTAAAATTTCTAAAAACCTTTAAGAAAATTTTGAATGTTCCAAGCAGCTTTAAAATGTTTTAAGGGATTTAAAAAGATTTCAGAATATTTGAAATATGTTTGGGAATTTAAAAAGCTTCCAAGAAGTTTCTTATTGTTGTTTAATCATTTGAATGGAATTGAAAGGATTTTCAATATTTTAGGGTATTTTTAAGGATTCTAAGGCATTTTTAATGAATTAATAAAATTTCAAGGGATTTCAAATGATTTTAAGGGATTAAAAAGATTCCAAGGAATTTTCAGTTGATTTCAGTAATTTAATGGGATAACAAATGTTTTGGAATATTTTAGGGTATTTTAGAAGATTCTAAGGCATTTTTAGGAGTCTTAGAATGTTTAAAGGGATTTCAAAAAGATTTCAAAGAATTTGAAAATTTTTGAGGGTTTTTTGAAATGCAAAGGAATTTTCAAGAGCTTCAAAAAATTCTGAGGAAAATATCATGCAATTTCATAAAAATTCACTGGATTTTGTAATATGTTAATGGATTTCTAAGAATTTATTCACAAAAAGTGAGGGATTTCGCAGGGTTTCAAATATTTTAAGAGGTCTTACAATTATTTTTCAATTCATTTGAATTTATTTTAAATTGACTCTGAATTTTTATCGATTTATCCTGAATTCTTTAAAATTCTCTTGAATTTGTTTAATTCCCATGAATTCTTCTGAATTCATTCAATTCTCCTCAATTCAGTGGATTTTTTAAATATTTTTGGTTTAATTAATCTGGAAGTATTTTAAATTCACCTTGAATTCTTAGGCATTTGATCAAATTCTTTCGAATTCCTTTGAATTCTTCTAAACTTGTTTCAAACTTACTGAATTGAATGAACTTTTTCATATTTTTTAATTGTTTTCAATTCACAAGAATTTTTTAAAAATTGATCTTGAATTGTTATAAATTTCATCGAATTCTTTTCATATCCAATAAATTGCTTTAAATTACTTGAAATTTACTGAAATCAATGGAATTTAAAAAAAAATCCAGAGCATTTGAATTTTATAAAATTGAACCTCAATTGTTTTGAAGTCTTATGACTCGAATCTTTTGAATTCAAAGGAACACTAACCACATTTTTAGTTCACGTTAGTCGTTCTTAGTCACTTTTCGGGTTGGATATTAGTCACATTTAGTCACTCTATCAATCAATGATAATAAGTTTGACATTTTTAAATTTTTTCTTTTTTTTTCTGATCATAAACAATTCTGTATTATAAAGTAGTCAAAGTGGGCGCTGGTCGCCAACAAAAAAGCGTTTCGTAGTATACTAAGACGTTATTTAAGTCGTTAAAACTTCCCCTTTCCATACTACTTCCCCTTTCTTTTCTTCCCCTTTCGCTCCCCGTCAATTTTCTAACTTCTCTCTCATCAACTTCCCCATCTCCTCACTTCCCTAGCCAAGAATTCCCTTCCCCTACTTTCTTCCCCACACTTCTCCTCACTTCCCCTATCCCTAGTGTCTTCTCCCCCTACATATTCTAGTTTTATGCCCTCATTTACCACCACTCCTACTTCCCCTACCCTCACTTCACTTCTCCTCATTTCCTCTCACTTCACCTGCTTTGCCTCTCCTTTATCCTCTTACTTCCCTTTGTTCCTCTCCCATAATTTCTCCTCGCTTTCACTACCTGTACTTTTCTCATTTCCCCTCACTTCCTCTACTTTCCTAACCATAATTTCCGCTACTTGCCCTCCCATCATTTTCCCTCACTTCCCATACTTCTTCTTCCATAATTTTCCCTCACTTTGCCTACTTCAACTCCCAACACTTCTTTTCACTTCCCCGTATACCCTTCCATTATTTTCGCTATTTCTTACACCACGTTTTTTCTCACTACCGCTACCTCCTAGTGTCCTTCCTACAAATCCCCTAGTTTCGTCTCCTCATTTCCCTCCTCTTCTCCTACTTCCCCTACTCACACTTTCCGCACAACTGATTACTTCATTTTCCCTCACTTCCCCTTATTTCTTATACTTCTACTGCAATTCCCCTTATATCCACTTACTTCACCTACTTCCCCACCCCTTCTCATCACTTTCCTTTCTTCCCCTCCCATAATTTCTCCTTGCTTCCAATACTTCCCATACCCTAATTTTCCCTACTTACTCTCCCATAATTTCCCCTTATTTCCCATACTTCTTTTATCATTTCCCCTCAGTTTGCCTACTTACTATCGCATCACTTCTCCTCCCTTTCCCTTCTACCCTTTCCATTATTTCCTCTTACTTGACCTTCTAACCCTCACCTCAATTTCCCTCATTTCCATACTTCCTCTTCTGTCAATGTCCCACTTCTTATCTACTCATTTCCCCTCACTTCACCCAATTCGCATTCCTTAATTTTCCCTCACTTCCCCAGTATTTCGTCCCATAATTTCCCCTCACTTCCCTTATTTTTTTCGTAATTCTCCCTTACTTCCTATACTTCGTCTCCCACCCCTTCCACTCACTTCACCCACTTCCCCTCCTCTCATTTCCCTTTATTTCCCCTACTTTTCATCCCTCTCTTTCTTTTTCCTCAGTCGTTCACCTTATATTTTCCCTCACTTTCCCTCTGCTCATTCTTCCTAATTCCCTTCACTGCCCCTAAAAAATGAGTCAGGGCAAAATCAGAGAAAAATCAGGTAATTTCGAAAATGAAGTTCTGCGGCCAACATGATCTAGTAAAAGCTGAAAAAGATATTCTATTGGAAACCCTGTAAAATACTTATTAAAACTCTATTCGTTCCTTTTTTCTCTTTGATGTTGGAATCGACGATTGAAGCTTGTTTTAGTTCACTTTTAGTGCGAAGTAAACGTTTGTAACTCGAATCTTCTCTGCTGACAAAGGTTCGACGTGGAACAGGAAATGATCGAAATTTCGAAACGCTAAAGTGAGGTAAACGAAGTCTTCAGATCTTGAGAGATTTCACGAGTCAGATCGGCTTCCTGATTTCTCGACCCAATCTGGGTTATCTTTATATAACGCACCTTTAAAGCTTTTTATACGCTTTGTCGCCCATACACTTCTTTCCAGAAACCAAATTCAGGCCTGGAACTTCTCAAACTATTGACACTATTAGACACTTTTTTTGAGCTATGACACCACTTTACTACTATTTCGAAAAAATGACTCAAAGGACATTTTTTCGGAATTGTTGGCTATTGCCTCTATTTCTTTAATTTTACTTGAAAAATGTTTTTGAATCGCTAATTGGCTCAAATAGTATGTCCCTCAATATGTTCGTCACCTTTTTATGAATTAACAAAGTAGTTCAACTTTCAACCAAGTAGTTGCATTTTCAATTAAAAAAGATGACTTCTCAACAAAAACGTGACAGCTGACATTTTAACAAAGGAACGATTTTTATTTTAATCAAAAACAGTTGAATTGAAAAAAGGACGAATTTCTAACAAAATAGTTGATTCCTTAACCAAAACAGATTAATTTTGAACCAAATAGTTGAATTTTCAACTAGAAGATAAGTTTTCTATAAAACAGTTGAATTTCCAACTAAATAGTTAAATTTTCATAAATTCAAAACCACAGAGTTGAATTTTCAACCAAGAAGATTAATTTCCTACAAAAGAGACTAATATAAAGCAAATAACATACATTTTTAACTCGGTAGTTAAAAAAATGCATGTGACGTCAGTCCGTATTTGATGTGAATAATTTTTTTTTCTACAATTCTTAACTAAATAGCTGAAATTTTAAACTGAAAAAGATCAGGTTCCAATTAGAGATTGAGTTTTTCCATTAAAAAACGTACATTCTAAAAACAGTTGAATTTTGTACCAAGCTGTGGAATTTGCAAGCCAAAAAGATGAATTTTCAACGAAACAGTTGAATTTTCAGTCAAAAAAATTAATTTTCTAACCCAAAAGGCGAATTTTCAACCAAGTAGTTAAATTTTTTACCAAATTTTATTATTTTTGAGAAGAGAATAGGAATTTTGTACAGAATTTTCTACAGAAAAAGATGAATTTTTAAACCAAAAAGATCAATGTGCAACAAAAAAATGAATATCAAAAATTCAATATTTGGTATTTAAAAAATAATTATTTTAATTAAAAAACAGCTGGATCTAATAAAAAAAATGAATTTTAAGCAAAATAATTGAAACCTCAATTATGAAAGATTAATTTTAAGCCGGACAGTTGCATTTTTAACAACACAAGTAAAGATTTTTGACCAAAAAAGTGAATTTTCAAGAAAATACAAAAATTTTCAACAAAATAGTAAAACTTTCTACCAGATTGTTGAATTTTCGAGCCAAAAATACGAATTTTGTACCATATAGTTGCATTTTTACCCAAAAAAATGGTACAAGATAAAGAAAGATTTCAATAAAATTGTTAAATTTTCAAGCCAAAAATACGAATTTTCAACAAAACAGTTGCATTTTGCAACCAAGAAGTATGACTCTTTCACAAAATTGAATTTTGAACAAAATAATTTAATTTTCAACTAAATTGTGAAGTAAAAATAAAAGCCTGCAATGAATAAATGATAATTTTTATTGTTCATGGACTAAAGATTAAAATTTTCAATAAACATTGAAGTTAATTGTTAATACTTCTAATGTATCAGGTAAGAAAACTGGAAATTTAAAAGAAATAAAGTTATTAAAGTTAATTTTATCTCTGAAATGAGCCCAGGGTCTGCAATTTGAAGAATAAAGAGAAATTGTTTTTAATTCATTATTATTTCATTTATTATTCGGAAAATTAATTGATAATAATTTTTGAATTTTATTCATTGACTTCGTCCACAACGAAGCTCCTGTCTTTCCGCTCGCTTTTCGCGACTTTTTTTTCTCTCAACTTTTTCTATCATGTCAATGTGACAGCTTATTAGTAGACGGCAGTTTGACATCTCATAAAATTACTTTACCACTTGAAGTAACATGAAGTTGTTTCTCTTGCATGGAAAGACTTTATAGTTGATTTTAAAGTTAATTTAGCAATTTAGATTAAAATTATTAAATTTTAAAAGTCATGATACTCGTTTTGAGAATTAATTTTTCAACCCCCTACTTTCAAGATTTTGATTTAAGAATCCTCCAAGATTGAAAAAATTGTAATTGTTTAATTTTTTATGCTTCAAGTTGAAATTCATTAATTTGGAAAGTTTAAAAAGCACATAAGACGGACTAGAGTAGTCAATTCCTATGGATTTCGAGTCACTGAATTTTTAAATACATAGTCAGATTCCGCCAACCAGTCTCGTTTTTTTTCCACTTCAAAAAACATAGTCTTCTCAATTTTTATGGATTTTGTGTCACTGAATCCGAATCTGAGATCGGAATTATAAAATCAGCTTTTGTTTGCCATTAAAAAATAAGCCCTTGTTATGCAATCCTGAGTAAGGATCCAGATTAGGCTTTTTAAAGTACATATAAATTAGTGGAACGATGGTCGTGGGGGTTAAGGCGTGGGCTTTGGACCCACTCCGTCGGCTTGCGGGTTCGATTCCCGCCTCGCACTCTGGAAGAGCCTCGGTGGCCCATGCGGTGAACACTAGCCTAGCAAGGGAGTTGTTCATCTCCGGAGAGTCTAGTCGTGGGACCGGTACCTCTAGAGAAAAAAGTTCTCTAAATACTTAAGGCTGTTGCTCTTGGTGGTTCGGAACCCACCTTAAACTGTAGGTCCCCCTCCCACCACCAAGTAAGTGCTAGGGAGTGTCTGTAAAGGAATAGGGAAGAGATACAAGAAAAATGTAAAACCTTAGGGGACACATTAGAAGCTTATATTCCAAGTACATAGAAATTGTCCATTTTGGTCTGCTGGACTAAAAACTTTGTAGGATGGGGGTGGGGGAGGCTGTCAGAGTTCAAGACCCTACTACTTTCATGGAAAAAAAGTTTCGGCGGCCCAGACTAGTGATTGACTATACTAGTGAGCCGAAACTTTTTTTCTTATCAGAGTAGTAGGGTCTTGAACTCTGCGCAGCCCCCCCCCCACTCCCGCAAAATCTTCAATCCCGTAGACTAAAATAGACCATTTCTATGCACTTTTTACTGCCTAATCTGAATCCTCCTTGAGGATGGCATAAAAAGCGCGTATGCTTTTGTGACATGTTTAACATTTCGAAAAATCAATACAAAGCTATGTTCTTTGAGGTAAAAAAAAACCACAAGAGGTAATTTTACAATTCCCACCGCGGAAAATGTTTTGGCGGGCTCGATTAGTGATCTCTTATATATATAAATATAAGAGATCACTTGTCTGGCCCGCCGAAACTTTTTTTTCCATCAAAGTAGTAGGGTTTTGTTTTCTGGCTTTTCCCCCCCCCCCCCACACAAAATTGTCTATTTCTTCAAATTCTTTTAAATAGTAAAATAATAATTCAAGCCTCAAAAATTAAAATATTTCAGAACTATACATTGAAAATTGTATTATTTTTTATTTGGAAATATTTCAAGATATTAATCATTCCAAGCCCAACTTAAAAAAAAAACATTTTGAATCAAAGGTCTTAAAATTGTGCAGTTTCGAACATTGAAACCTTGTTTTTTTTTTTTTTTTTTATTTCGAATGTAATGTCTCAAAAAGTGACCGATTTGTAGTTGAAGATTTTACTAAATGTATTATTTAAAATTCCAGAATATTTTATGGAAATTTTTAAAGAATAAATAACAATTCTAAATGAATTGTTTGGAATTACGCGATTCAAAACTAAAATGTTGAAAATTGTGGTGTTCAAAATCAAAATAGATCAAATCAAACTTAAATAATGAAATAAATTAAATAATTTATTTTATTTTGAAAAGTTACAGTTTAAGAGTTTTGAATTTTTGTGTTCAACGCTAGATTGAACATTTTTGCCCTTCATAAGTTTCAATTTTGAAAAGTATAATCAACACTTCAAATATTGTCCATTTTAAAAAAATTTTTATTTAAAAGAATTGACATCATAAATTGTTTGAGTATGAAAAACTTATAATATTACAATTCTTGGTGATTTAAAATATTGAAAGTTTTGAATCAAGTATGGATTTGTTTAATTTTTAACGTTCCGTAGTAGACATTTTTTTTTATTTTCAGTGTTTTACATTTAACATTGCTTAATATTTCGAACCATTTTTTTTTAATAATTTAATTTGAAAACGAAAATTTTCTGCATTCTTAACGGTGAAAACGACGTTGAGTTTACTTTTTTGTACCTAAAAAAATTTTTTCGAATCAATATTAATCTTAAGTAACAATTTTGTATGTAATAATAATTCCAAATTCTAAATTTTCAGAAGCTTTGTTTCAGAAAAACTAATTTGTAAATTATTCAATTTTGAACGCTTTAAATTAGATTTAATACAATTTCAGTTCCTTTGAAATTTAGAAGATCTAATTCTCAAAATTCCAATCTGAAAATATTCAGAATTGATCGTTTTAAAATTGTCATATCTTCGAAATTTCAATCTGAAATCAGTCAACTTAGAGATTCTTCAATTTACAAAAAAAAAAATTGTACAATTTTTGTCGCCTTGAATTAAAAATTATACAATTGCAACTTCTTTGTAATGAAATGGTCCAATTTTCAACATGTTAGTCTCAAATTTTTAATTTTGTGATTTTTCTTATTAAAAATTTTTCAATTTCTCATACTTTCAACTTCGAATTATTCAATTCTAATTTTCAACCACGAATATCAATTTCTACCAAAAGACGGACGTTCAACTAAAAAAAATGATTTTCCAACCAAAAATTGAAGAAATAAATTCAGTCTGAAAAAAAAATTTCAGCCAAGAACCATCCAAAGAAAAAACAAGTGTTCAATGAAACAGCTCATTTTTCAACCAAAGAAATGAATTTTGAATTAAAACGAATCTCCAACAGCAAAAATTAGTTTTTAGCAAAAGAGATTTACTTTCAAGCAATGATTCAATTTTCTACCTAAAAAATGAATTTTCAACTAAAATGATAGATTTTTAATTGGGATACTTTGATTTTTAACCGAGAAGAAGAATTTTCAAACACGAAAATTAATGTTCAAAGAAAAAGATAATTTTCGACAAAAAAATCGATTTTTTTAGCAAAATACGTGAATTTCCAACGAAAGAGTTGAATTTTCAATAAAAAAAGACAAATTTTGAATAAAAAAAGACAAATTTTCACACAAATTGTTGAATTTTCAACTAGAAAAGTTCAATTTTTAACTAAAAATGGAACAGTTAAATTTTTAGTTAAAGAAATTAGTTTTTTAAATGCAAATTATTATATCCTACTACCGATTGGCCCTATTGGGAACGATTGAAACTTTGCAACACTATCGTTTCCAATCGTGCACACTAGGGTGGTCCAAAAATGCATTGGAAATTTTTTTGTTGAATTTTTATCGGGACACCCCCCAAAATTTGTTCGAATCCACCCAAAAATCAATCCATTTTTTTTTGTTTTGAAAAAAAATGATATTTAGGGGTGGCGCAAGCCCCATGAAGTTTAACATGTATTTCCCATAAGAAAAAAAGACGTTTTTGTAAATCTTATTCAGAATCCTCAATATCATCTCAATCAAGCTGAAACTCAACATTTTCCTTCACAATTAGCCATAGAATACGAATAAAATATCACTTTTCGAATATCACCCCCATAAGTCGGTTTTATAGGGTCCCAAAGAAACCCCATAAGTGAAAAAATGGGTTTTGCGAGTTTTTGGCGCTAATTATGATTTTTTTTGCGGTTTTTTTAATGCGAATTGTTTCTAATACATGAAATATGACTTTATACTGAAAATGAGATATTTTCATGAACTTTTTAAACAATTTATTATTGTTTTTAACAATTTTCTCATAGAATGGAGTTAGAAAGACGCGGTTTTTTCACAAATTTTCCATTCCTTGTCCAATTTTTAAAAAGAGGGAAGTGATAGTTCATCAATGTTAACAATAGTGATTGTTTAAACAATTTATCATAATTATTAATAATATTATAATTGAATAATGCTAGAAAGATGCGGATTTTTTTTAATTCCTGGCTTTTTGTCCAATTTTCATCTGTAGTGGAGTAATAATAAATTGAAGTTAACAAAATAATTGTTTAAACAATTCATTATAATTATTGATAATATTATATTTGAATAATGCTGAAAAGATGAGGTTTTTTTGAAATTTCAGGTTTTTTGTCCACTTTTCATTCGGAGTGAAGTAATAGTGAATTAAAGTTAACAAAATAATTGTTTAAACAATTTATTATCATTGTTGATAATATTCTCTTCGCTTAATCGGTAGAATGTTGCGGTTTTTTCTGAAATCTTCAACTGTTTGTTTATTTTTTATTAGTCATGACTTGATAATTAGATTTAGCAAAAATAATTGTTTAAACAAATTGTTATTGTTTATGGCTATCTTCATCCTTTTGTCCTTTTTCACTTAGTGAGGTAATAATTAATTAAGGTTAACAGAAAAGTTGTTTAAAAAATTTGATATTGTTCATAACTATCTTTTCTCAGATAAGTGCTAGAAAGTGGCGGTTTTTTCTAAAATCTTTCACATTGCATGGCCTTTTTATTTATGAACAAGTAATAAGTCAACCACAACAAAAATGATTTTTCGAAAAGTATTGTTGTTTTAAGTGAATTATTTTTGCTCTTTTCCAAATGCTTATAAGAATTAATTTAACCAAAAAAAGCTATTTTACACAAGAGGCAAAAACAAAGAATTTTAAATATATGTTTTATTTCAGAAGAATATATCATATTATATAATTATATAATAATTATTTATATTCATGAAAAGGAAAGAGATTATTTAAAATATATTTTTCTTCAATGTTTATTTATTAATTGTGAGTAATTAAGCAGGCGAGACAAAGTGAAAGATTTTAGAAAAAACCGCCACTTTCTAGCATTTATGTAAGAAAAGATAGTTATAAACAATATTAAATTTTTTAAACAACTTTTTTGTTAACTTTATTTAATTATTATCTCACTAAGTGAAAAAAGGACAGAAAGGTAAAAATTGCCAAAAAACCGCAACTATTAGGCGCAATCGATATAGAAGAACATAGTTATAAACAATCATAATTTGTGTAAACAATTATTTTGGCTGAATCTGATTAATTATTAAGTCATGCCTAATAAAAAATAAACAAACAGTTGAAAATTTTAGAAAAAACCACAACATTCTACCAATTAAGCAAATAGAATATTATTAGCAATGATAATAAATTGTTTAAGCAATTATTTTGTTAACTTCAATTCATTACCACTTCACTCCAAATGAAAATTGGACAAAAAGCCAGACATTTAAAAAAACGCATCTTTCTAGCATTCTTCAAATATAATATTATTAATAACTCTCATAAATTGTTTAAAAAATTATTTTGTTAACTTAAATTCATTATTACTTCACTCCAAATGAAAATTGGACAAAAAGCCAGAAATTTCAACAAAAAAACCGCATCTTTCTAGCATTATTCAAATATAAGATTATTAATAATTATAATAAATTGTTTAAACAATTATTTTTTCAACTTGAATTCATTATT
>CAKNXH010000917.1:95936-204270 GCA_932178445.1 Andricus quercusramuli
ATATAATATTATTATTAATAATAATAAATTGTTTAAACAATTATTTTGTTGACTTGAATTCATTATTACTTCACTCCGAATGAAAAGTGGACGAAAAACCAGAAATTAAAAAAAAAAACCCGCATCTTTTCAGCAATATTCAAATATAATATTATTAATAATTATAATAAATTGTTTAAACAATTATTTTGTTAACTTGAATTTATTATTACTTCACTACAGATGAAAATTTGACAAAAAGCCAGAAATTAAAAAAAAATCCGCATCTTTCTAGCATTATTCAAATATAATATTATTAATAATTATAATAAATTGTTAAAACAAACACTAAACAATGCATTAAAATATCTAATGTTCAGTATAAAGTCATATTTTATGTATTAGAAACAATTCGCATTAAAAAAACCGCGTTTCTTTGGGACCCTATAAAACCGACTTATGGGGGTGATATTCGAAAAGTGATATTTAATTCGTATTCTATGGCTAATTGTGAAGAGAAATGTTGAGTTTCAGCTCGATTGAGATAATATTGAGGATTCTGAATAAGATTTACAAAAACGTCTTTTTTTCTTATGGGAAATACATGTTAAACTTCATGGGGTTTGCGCCACCCCTAAATATAATTTTTTTTTTCAAAACAAAAAAAATGGATTTATTTTTGGGTGGATTCGAACAAATTTGGGGGGTGTCCCCATAAAAATAGAAAATAAAATTTTTTGGACCACCCTAGTGCACACACGATTACAAAAAATTCAAGTTTCTTTCTATCGTTCTGAATTGTTTTCAATTAATTATTTGTAGAAGGGTACTCACACCATAAATATTTTACCTCCTTGTGAGTATTTCGCTTTTTAGCGTTTCTCTGTTATTGTTTTGTTTCCGTGATTCTCGTTGTGCTTTCAAAACAAAGATTAGTGCTTCACTGTTTGTTATTAGAAGGTACATTTCAGTATTGTGTTGCGAACCGATAACAAGTTCTATTCTACTCTGTCGGTGAACAATGGTGGTAAGATTACATGGCAAACATGTACGAGAAATACGGTCGAATCGTTGCGAAAATCCGTACGAGTACAGACTACAGAGTTCAGAGTACAGAATACACAGCTTGAATCGATTTGCATCTAGTTTATTGTAGGACGACGATTAATATTACAAATTGTGGAAAAATATTGAGATTTATTCATTGTATTCCGAAGAGAAATTTATCTTCATTGGATACATTTCAGAAAGTCTACTCTTTGCATAAACAACACTTACTATTTACACAATCTAGTATTTAATGTACCTGAAGTTCTGAACGTTCCGCAGTCGGGTAAAAAAGTTTCTCTGGACAAATTAGTCTCGTATTTACAATTTTGGTCCGATTTGCGCATTTAAGAAAAGCATGAAAGTTGACTAAATTTCAAAGAGATTTGTGAAAGGCGATTTCAAGTTTTCTTCTATTAACCTTCATCCATTCGCGTGGGCGGTCGAGTGACCGCCTTTTTGGAATTTCGAATGTCGCGCTCATCAGTGAGCTTTGGGTGAGGTGGGAGGGGCATTTATTCTTTAATTAAACTTACGAGCGCCAGTTCCGGCACAAGTTAGATTGACCCACCCCCCTGAACCCCCTCAGTTCAGTTCCAAACTAGGAGACGCAAGGTCGGGCGGTCTGTTGATAGTCGTGCGAACGTCGGCGGGAATTTGTTTCGTCACATTGGTCTGATTACAGTCGTACGAACGCCGAGGGGAATTTTTTTCGTCACATTGGCGGTCTGATGACAGTCGTGCGAATGTCGGTGAGAATTTTTTTGTGTTTTTCAAATAAAGAATTTTGATCAAAAAAAGTGTTTGCCGAGTTGTATCAGAGTTCCTTTGCTTTCATAGAACAAAAGGTAGAGAAAACAGCATGATAATCATGAAAAAACGTGGGCGGTCAACCGACCGCCCGCGCGATCGCCCGTGTGAATCAAGTTGGCGCGAACGCATGGAGGTTAATTCTCTATTCAACCACAAATATGACATTTCGTTTTTCATAAACGATCCCATTTTTCAGGGTTCCAAAGCTCCTCTGGAAAATAGGGAAGATGAGGGGACATTAGAGGTCGTGAAGTGGGGGAAGCGTGAGGAAGTGAGGGAAAATAAGGGTGTGAAATAAGGGAGAATGAAGAGAAATAAGGGAAAGTGAGGTATGGAAAAGTAGGAAAAGCGAGGTTAAATGAGGGGCGAGGAAGTGGGGCAAGCGAGGTAACTTGTGGGTAAGCAGTGTGGGGGGAAAAGAGGGGTGGAAAAGTAGGGGAGGTGAGGGGAAATGTAGAGGGAAGTAGGGGAAATGAGGGGCGGAATAAAAAGGGAAGTGAATGGCAACGAAAGAAGGGGAATTATGGGAAATGAGGGGAAGGAAAAGAGTTAAGTGATAGGAAATTAGGGGAGGGGAAGAATGGAGGTGAGGAGAATGTATGGCAAATGAGGGGTCATTATGGGAAATGAGGTAAGGGGAGTAGAGGAAATAAGGTGAAGGGAAGTAGGTAAAATGCGCGTAAGGAAAGTAGGAGAAATGAGGGGCGAAATGTGAAAGAAAACGTGTGTAGGTAGGAGGAGTGAAGGTAACTGAAAGGATGGGGAGTATTTGAAAGTAGGAGAGGTGAAGAAAAATGAGGGGAGTGAAAGTAGCGGAAACTGAGGAAAATGGCGAGAGGGGTAATGATAGTAGGGAAAATAAGGAGGAAAACAGGGGTGGAGTAGTGGAGGAAGTAAAAAAATAAGGGTTGAGTGGAGGAAATGAGGGTAGAAAAAGTAGTGAAAATGAGGGTTGGGGAAATAAAGAGTGAGAAAGGTAGAGCAAATGATGGGAAATAAGGGAACGGTAAGCAAAGCAAGTGGCGGAAGTGATGAGAGGGGAAAGTAGAGGAGGAGGAAGTTAAGGAAGGGAGGGGTTTACGAATAGTGGAGGTTTAAATTTGTCTTAACTTCGCATTTACAGATTTTGTAGCATTTGTATTAAAAGTTAATTTTTGGCTTATTTTTCTCGAAATATTTTATAAAAATACTCACAGCAAGAAGGGTTTGAGGATAATCTGAGAAGTGACATATTGTCCAGATGATGTTAAATTTCACAACTTATCGACGATGATTTATTACAGACCTTCAATATTAATTTGTTAATCACAATTTCGGAAAGTCAGAATTCTTGAAATTAACGCATTTAGTCATTTAGGACGAAATTAAATGGTTTCCGTTACTTTCCAGTTTTACGTGTCAGCGCGAGTATGAAACTAATTTCCTTCTCTGCATGTTTCTGAATTCTGCATCCTATTCTTAATTACTGGATTAAGAAATATAATAACGTTATTAATTCAAATACAACGTATACATTTAATTATCTTGCAAAAAAATAATATTTAGCAAACTTATTATTGCAAGTAAATAAATTATCTAAATAGGACCTTCCATGCTGGACAAACAATTATTAAATACATATTCCGCCATATATATTTCTTCAATTTTAATAACTCACACAAATTAAAAAAATTTGGAGAACAAAAATTCCTTTTTAACAAGGTTGTCAAATCTTCCCTTACTTTCCCAGCTTCTCCTCCCCTCTTTTTCCCCTACTTCTTCTACACCCCTACCATAATTTTCCTTTACGTCTACTATTTCCCCTCCCCTTACTTCCCGTACTCACCTCCCCTCACTTCCCCTACTTTCCATCCCCTTATTTCTTCTAACTCACCCTCACTTTCAATGCTCCTCTCCTCATTTCCGATAAATTCCTCTACTACTCTTCTCCTCATTGCCCCTCTCCTAATTTCCTATCACTTTCTCTACTTTTTTCCCTTCATTATCCTTTCTTCCCATTCCATAATTTCCTCTACCCTACTTAACCTCACTTCACATACCAACCCTCCCTAATTTACCCTCACTTTACTTTCCCTTACCCCTTACTTCATCTCACCTAACTTTCCATAAGTTCTTCGACTTGCACTCATCTCACTTCCCCTTGTCCCTCTTTCTCAATTTCATCTCTTCTCCTCCATTTCCCCTCACTGCTTTTAATTTCCTCCCCTCATTTTCGCTACTTCCCCTCAACTCATTTATCCTCCTTCACCTTCCCTTTTTTTCTCCCCACCCATACTTTCCCTCTCTTAATTTCCCTTCACTCCCCTTACTTCCTCAGCCCTAATTTTTCCTAATTTCCCCCGCTTCCAATCCCTAAATTTTATTTATTTCCCATGCCTCCCCTCCAATCATTAACATTTCTCATCACCCCCCTCCCCCCTAATTTTTCCTGATTTCCCCCACTTTCACTCCCTCAATTTTCATTTACTTCCTATGCTTCGCATCCAATCATTAACCTTCCTTTTCCCTTCTTGGAATACAATGGGACGGTTGAATGGACACCTGACCGAAACTACAAGGGTTTCTTCCCGAGGCTACAAAACCCTAAAATATTGTCAAATGCACTGCCTGCTACATGGACGAAACGGGCAGAATTTTACAACATTTTAAATTTTCATTCTGTATATTATAGTTAAGCACGTAAAATGTGCCAGTCGTAAGAAAATAAAAATCATAACCATGAATTACTAATGAAGATATTAATACGATTAATGATTTTCCCACCATTTCATCCAATCGTCTCGCTGTCTTCCTGGAGACCCGTGTTCGATTCCTGCCACATTCTTCTATAACCCGACTTTTTCTGTTTCAGCTCCCACAATATAATATAATGCCTAATCCTATGTTTTAGCCTTTAAAAATGGACGCGATTTTATTCTTGCGCTAACATGAACCTCAGACCTTACAGAACGCTGTATATATTTGTATCTAATTAGATAAGTAATAAAGTTTTTGTTATCTAACTCATACAAGTATATCGAAGGTCATTGGAATAAGTAAGATATTAATAAATTTTATTAACTTTTATTATTAACAACCTTTTACACCAGCGGGTGGAGGATTTCAGGTATTAGAAGCATGATGCGGTCTGGGTGACCGCACGTCCATGCGTCCATACCAATTTGTCACTTTTTGTTTGAATGAGGGATAATTAGGATGTGGCAAGCTCACGTTTGTTTGTGTGTGACATATTGCGTTTTAAATACCTCAAGCAACATTAAAACAGAAATATAACATTGTGGCGCTACTGTGGACGTGCGGTCTCATGGAACGCCTATAAGCTTTCAATTGATATTGCTCACCGATGCGATGGTACGCAGGACTACACGTTGTCCACCTACTTCGACGAAAACACAACTTAAACGAAAGCTACTAATAACGGCAGCTAAGGAAGGCCAGGGGGAACTAACCCACATATCAGAGTCATGGTGCGGTCTGTGAGACCGCACGGCCATACTCAAAGGTTAACAATATGTATTTAATGCCTAATGTGTTTAATTATAATAAAGAATAAAATATAATTTGATATGATTTGTCTCTTTTTTTTCTTTCTTCTGTCTGATGCACAAAGCACACTAAATATAAACGCCCTTTTATAAATCGGAATATTTTTTCCGCGTTGGAAAAATCGCGGCGACCGTAGAATTACTGAACTCCGACTTGTTTCGTCGGGAAATTTTCAAGATTCCTGTTAATAAAATTATTGTCTGATGAAAAAAATGTTACCGTCACATTATAAGTGCTTGCATGAAAACTATTGTCCAATGTAATATTTCTCGCTGTTAAACGTATCTAGTAGTCAATTAATCTTAATCCTATCATCAAACACCAGTAAATGGGTAAGACATCAAATCTGAATGCAAACAATCAGCTAAAGAAATTGGAGTAATCCAATATCAAAGGAAGATTAAAGAAGGAATTAAAATTTGAATTGTCGCTAAAGTGGACGTTTTGAAACACAATAAATACAAATAGGTCAAAGATCTCAAGAAATGAATGAAGAAATGAGAAAACGTTGTTGAAAAGGAAGCAATAGCCAATGTTAATAATATTGAAGAAACAAAATCGGGAGAATTGATGGCACCTCTTCAACCCTCGATACTTTAGATATCCACCAAAAGACACCTACCTTAGAGCAGCTAAGACCTGGGTTACTCCCTCACTTACTTGATGTCTTCTCATGACTTTCGGGTACTCCAGAATTTTAAAACACATCTTCCTCAGGGAAATTGAGATGTAGATGTTGAGCTTTAGCACTTGGAAAGCATCAATAATGACTCAAAGACACTTTGCGACTTCTGGAAACATCAGGTGCCCAAAGCTTGTCTTTTTGGGGAAATTCAGACCTGGGTGACTCCGTCATGACTTCTTTACACTGTGTCACATACGGGCGATTACAATAATTTTCAATTTCTTCGGAAGATCTAATTTGCAAACTTCTTTCCGGATTTTAGTCAGCGAGAAATGGCAGACACTGGATGAAATAAATCAATGATACTTCAACTGAAGCTTTTTGTTGAATTTTAGGATTATCTGATTTACTTCAGTGACTGGAAAGACTTCTTTTAGGTACTTGCAGTTGTCGACAGTTATGACAGAAGGAAAAATGATAGACGACGCCTTTTCGATAATGAAAGTTTTTATCCCAATATCATCTTCTTCGAGGATGATCTGTTTTGCACACCTAAAGCTCTCAAAAATTTGGGGGAAGACGTCGACTCGATGACGGAGTCATCTAGTTCCCATCTTCCTCAAGGAAGATGTGCTTGGTGTACCTGGTGCTTCCGAAAGTCGAGTTATTCGACTTCCACGAGGAGGACGTGTTTTGAAATTCTGGAACACCCGGAGGTCATGAGAAGACGTCAAGTAACTGACAGTGTCACCCAGGTCTCAACTCCCCTGAGGTGGGTGTCTTTTTGATACCTAGAGTACTCGAAAATCGTTTGCCATCTAAAACTGAATTTGGCGGAGAAGCATGTGTTTGAGACACCTGGGGCTTCTGGAAGTCGGTGGCATTGGCAGAGACATTCGGAGCTTGAGTTCCTCGAGGACGAATGGTTTTGGATATTTAGATTTCTTGAAAGTCGTGGGAAGCCTTTGACTCATTGATGAAGTCATTCAGGTCTCAAATTCCTTGAGGGAGATGTACTTTGGACTTATCATGCTTCACTAGTTTTTCGTGGATCGTTATTCAATCCTTCCGGTTTGTCATTGTGGTGCCTGGGATGTTTGCCTTATTGTATCTGCGTTCTGCAAAGATCCTATGCACTTTCTTTTGGACTATTGCTTTGTACATTTTCTGCAGAACTCATTCCTCGCAGACTCTATCCAGGCTAGTGACTTTTTTCCACCTGGATATCACCTTAGGTATCATTGATTTTTTAATAGTTTGTCTGCATGCATTTTCGAACGTTTTGATTACGTAAGTCGAAGACAACAGTGGGAATTAGTTAGTTAGTTGTAATGTAGGCGGGGGGGGGGGGGGGCCAAGAGGTCCCAACCCCTGGCGCTCAAGCTATAAAGCCTATTGTGCCACACCCGTGTTTATTCTCAAGGCAGTACTCCGAATCCGGCCATCCTTCGCCGAGTGTTTTTGGATCTCGGTGGGTTCTTCGTTGTTATCAACGTTCTGAGATTATACCTCTCCCTTTGATTCGAAATTCAACTATTTAGTAGAGCATTTTTTTTCTGTTGAAAATTAATTTTCTACCCCGAACTATAAGTTTTTTTCTTTTTGGTTGAAAATTGGTCTTTCATAGCTGCAACTTACAAGATTAAAATTCTGGTCCTCGAATATTGCATGTCAGGGAAAATAGAAAGTTGATCAGGGAGAAATCAAGGAAAATTCATGGAATTTGAGATTGAATTTTTGCGGCCACGTTGTAGCTAGCGTTTTTGATCAATTCAATATTTTCCACCATCAGAACTGAGTACTTTTTCAGTGAAGAACGAGCGAACATTTCAATTCATCTTTTGCTGTATTTGGGAATTCAGCTGCTAAATTAGCTTAGAATTCGATACCTCAGTCAAATTTCAGCCAATTATAATTTTTAAACAATTCCTCACGCACGGAATAGAACTCACTTCGATTACGTTGAAAGCAAAAGTGTTTGGATTTTGTATCAAATTTTGGGGGTGTATGAGAAAATTCTCACATGCCCCTTTTTCATTTCCACTAGATCTACAATTTGTACTATCTTCCATAAAAAGTAGTTTTTTATTGTAAAAAAAGGGTACCGTTAAATGGGGTAATTTGGAAATGTGGGGTGAATTCGGAAATTCCTAATTTAATAGTTTAAAAAATTACTTAGGGTGGTTTTAATCAGAATCTGGAGCCAGTTCAAGCCTTAACTTCTGGTTAAAACAACCTATAGTAATTTGAACTATCAATTTAGGAAAGTCCGAATTTACCCCGTCTGACGGCACCTTAAAATTTTTTCCATCCTGGATATCCTGGCAAAGTCCTGAAATTTTTTTTAAGAAACCCTGAGTAAAGTAAAATAATAGTACAAGTAAAGTAAGATAGCTGTCGACCTCACGTAGAATCTAAAATAGTAATCCGGTATTGAGGAAGAGAGAATCGTCGAATGAGCTGCAAACTAACTGAGATGAGAGGGAAGTCCTCGACATACCAATCTCCTTCCTGTCTCTGATCCGTTTTCTTCGAGAAACGAATAGAGGTGCAACTGGAAACTAGAGAAAATGCCTACTGTGAAAGAAACTGAAAGATACTCTGGATAGCTACTTCCGCTTCTGGGTTGCTCCTCGTAAATTCTCCACTGACGTAGATGTGCTGGATTCTTTCTAGAAAAGTTCACGTGAAATCGAATTTCGACCTGCGGGAAAAGCCGTACATTTAGCTGCTTAAAGAATAGAATCAAGATAAAAGCATTCTTGCAAAAGATTTACAGAAAGCAAATTTCTCCATTTCAGTTTAGCAATATTTAGTTTTACCATTCAGCACTAGGGTGGGTCGGTAAAACAAAATGTTGGAAATCAGGAGTGGAACTGTCTGTAAAAGTGGCATGTGAGAACCCTGACAAAATTAGATCAACAAGATTTCCGAAACAAGGTTTTACACTTTTCAAAGAGCTTTGTTGATAAGAATTGTTTGCACATTAGTAGTATTGATCGTACAATTTCTGAAGGTTTCAAGATAACAAAAGATTTCCTTGAAAACAATATTGTGTAGAACGGGGCGAGGCAATCAAGACGCCACATTTTGGCATGCAGAGCACTTGTTTGAAATGATATCAAAAAGTGTATGGTGTCGTTAGAAAGCTTGATTCTTTGGCTACAAAATTGCCTAATGGCATTTTGACGTAGCTTGCCCATTACAGTTTCTACAGCGTTTTCCAGAGGCGCTATGTTTTTGCTCAACTGTAAAAACGTGGGGCGAGGAAACCAACCATTTCAGCTGTTATCAGGCGGCACACAAAGTATTAATACACATACATATAATAATGTATAAGTTCTCAAATAGGTGCAAGATGATATATAAAAATAAAAAGACAAAGCTAAATGTCTTCCCTTACATTTAATGGAACTCAAAAAAAAAAAAAAGAAAAAAAAAAAAAAAAATGGAAAAAACCGGAAAAATTAATATGTCATCTTCGTTGCTGCTGTCCAAGGTTTTATGAGAAGTTTATACCGTCTTCGGGCGGCTTCGACGAGGGTCGCCATAAGCAATTCGCTTTTTAGCCTTTTCGGCATCATCTGCCGTCTGTTGGCTACCTCGCCCCACATGTACTTCTTTCCAAAAAAAAATTGACACAAAAAAAGTATGTTGAATATCGAAAAACCAACCATTCCATCGTGTTAAGCACAACATTCTACTGCGGGAAATACTTAACTTTTTTTACATAACCTATACACGAAGGATAAACAAATGTAAATCACGAAAATGTTTCTTCGGCTAGTAGTTTTTTTTACAAATGACGCTGCTTTTTACAAACTGCGATAGTCACGGCACTCAACTTTCGGCAAGTATAGTGGACTAACCTAACCGACCTTACATTACAAAGGCGCGCTATTTCAATTAACGCTTTGGGAATAAGAAGAAATTGTCTGCCTCGCCCCACTGGCTGCCCCGCCCCGTTCCACTCAAAAGAAGAAAACGAACATGAATTTTTAGAAAATATGCTGTCTCTTTTTTTTAGTTCCATGAAATTATCAATTTTTCCTAGGGTATTTTTATCACTAAAGCACTTTTATACATTAAAAAGACTTCTATATCAGTATAATTCAATTATTACTTTGATTTTTCCATCATTCTGTTGAAAATATCCACAAAAACAAAGTCTTTTTTGCAATTTTTGAAATTACAACTACCCTCAAAATTAATTAATATTTTTTAAGTTTATCGGGCTTTGGACTATTCACAAATCACACCCTTAGATTTAGACAACTTTTTTTTTTAGATTTGACGACATACTAAATAGGGTGTAAAAATATCTGAAATCTTCAGTAAAGAATTTCAATCTTCTAAATTTTTGACTTTTGACTAAAAAGTAAAATAAAACGTAGAAAAAATTCTGCACTTAAGTGAACATTTTTAACTTTAAAATGAAGTGGAGGAAAATAAAACATATTAAATAATTAGAGATGCGCGCTAGTAATTAAAAGATTTATATAAATTAAAATATATGCTCTTTAAAGTAGTATGAAATATAATTAATAATCATAAATTAATGTTCATTTATTTTTTTATATCATAACGAGATGTTGTTAAAAGACATGAAAATTATACATAAAAAATCATTTTAAATTAAAGAAAAGTTTTTATTGAAACAAATAACCAGGTATTTGAACTAAAGACATTTCTTTAAGACAAAACAACTTTTCTTTGACTGTGAGCTTATGAATGAATCATTTATTTCTTTGGTTAAAAGTTTAACTAATTTGTTGAAAATTCGGTTCATATCCGGTTGAAAAATAATTCTTTTAACTAAAAATTTAACTATTCCATTTTTCTTTGGAAATTTGTTTTTTATAGTTTAAAATTGAACTATTTGGCTGAAAATTCATCTTTTTTGTAGAAAGATAATCTTCTGGTTAAAGAAATGAACTTTTTGGTTGAAAATTCAACTTTTTTTCATTAAAATTAAAATCTTTTTTGTTACAATATTAACTATTAGATGTTTGATTGACAATTTATATTGTTCAACTTTTTTTTCAACTATTTTTTCAACTACTTCGTTTAAAGTTGAACTAGTTTGTAAAAAATTCATTTTTTTGTGGAAGATGCATGATTTAAGTTAAAAATTGCACTATTTGATCGTAAATTAACTTTTGTTTTTTAAATTCAACAGCTTGGTAGAGAATAGAACTATTTGGTTGAAAATTAACATTTTTTTAATATTTGAAAATTTAACAATTCTGTTTTAAATTTATTTTTGTTTGGTTAAATATTGATCTTGTATGTTGAAAATTCTTCATTTTGGTTGATGATTAAACTATTTTGTTACAAATTCATCGTTTTTAGTTTAAATAAACTGGTTCAGAATTCGTTTTTTTTTAATTAGTTAACGGTTTAATTTAATTTAATTTAATTTTAATTTAGTTTAATTTAACGGTTTCATTTTTGCTAAAAAATGCATTATTTTTATTGAAAATTCAACTATTTCGTTGAAATTTCATCTTTCTTCATTTAGAATGAACTTTCCGGTTAAAAATTCTTTATTTACGGTTGGAAATTAAAATATTCTCCTAGAAATTAGTTTTTTTGTTTGTTTGAGAATTAATTCTCTTCACTGAAAATGTAAATATTCCATTTTTGGTTCGAAAAATGATCATTTCTTGTTGAAAATTCATTTATTTCGTTGAAATTTATTTCGTTAAAGATTTATTATTTTAGTTGAAAATTCAATTTTATGATCATACATTATCTTTCTGGTTAAAATGTTATATTTTCGACTTAAAACTTCAGCTGTTTCGTAGAAAAATCGTCTTTTTGGATTGAAAATTCGAAAATATGTTAGACAGTTAAACTATTTGGTTAAAAATTAATTTTTTCGTTGAAAATTCATATTTTTGTTTGAAAATGTGAACTGCTTTTGTAGAAAATTAAACTTTGTGGTTAAAAATTAAACAATTTATTTGAAAATTCAACTATTTCTTTCAAAATTCATCTTTCCAGATTGAAAATCGACTTTCTAAAATTTTCGATTTTTCAGCTTGAAAACTTAACTATTTCGTCAGCAATTTATTTATCTGTATAGAAAATTAATCTTGTTTGTTGATTTCATCTTTTTGGTTAAGGATTCAACTATTTTCTTAAAAAGTTTTTTTTTTTTTTCGTTAAATACGACTTGTCCATAATTCTTTTTTTTTATTGAAAATTCGTTTTTTGGTAGAAAATTAATGTTCTTAGTAGAAAATAATTCTTTTTGGTTGAAAATTCATATTTGCAGGTTAAAAATTCAGCTATTTTGTAAAAAGTTCAACTATTTGGTTAAAAGTTCATTTACTTTGTTGAAAATTCAACTATTTTGTTAGTCATCTTTCTTGGTCGAAAATCCAACTGTTTTGTTAAAAATTAGTTTTTTTTTAAATTTAAAAGTCATCTATCATGGTAAAAAGTCATATTTTATGGTTGAAAATTCATTTCTCTCGGCAGAAAGTGAACTTTATTGTCGAAAATACTATTTTTTTGGTTGAAAATTTAACTTTCTCTTAAAAAGTTTGTCTTTTTGTCTTGAAAATTCAACTATTCGGTGGAAAATGCAGCTACGGAATAATTTTAAGTCAATATTTCTACTTTTATCACATTTTAAACTAATTCAGTAAACCGCCTCAATTTTATGGGACGAGATATGGTGTCATTTTCAACAGTTATAAAGTCTAGGTAATGAAAGGGTACTCATATCGTTATCCTGAACACATATTGCCCTGTTATCTACGCCCTCTGCGTTCACTGTGACATAATTCTCTGTATAAATTACACACGGTATTTGGAGTTAAAAAGTGAAATCTCAGCGGGACTGTATTTCATCCCACGGGTGCGCTGGACGTTTCTCCTCAAAACCAGGTCAACTCTCGGTTACCTCCTAAAAAATTATATTCATAAATAATATTTTGCAAGCTCTTATTAATAAATAAAAATAAAAATGCTGTAACTTAACCGACGGCAGTAGCTGAGTGGTGATTCTGGACTCGTCGATATTTCAAATGTTAAGCGCGGATGGGCGCGGTCAGCGCTCGGATTGGTGACCGTTCATGATTCTCACAAGTCCTGTTTTGACTGCGTGTAACTACTGTTGAGCTGGAGGTATGACGCCCAGGATGAATGTGGGCGAACATTCAAGCTGGTCTGTTGTCGGTAACCGGCTGTCTTCAGGGTGTTTTGGTTTTCTGCAGTTTTCCATTTCTCTGGCCAAATTTTCAGGCGAATACGAATACTTACAATAAAAATACGGTTGCAGACGGTAGCAGATTTTAGAAATTGAAAAACCCACAGGATTGAGTACGTCAGGCATTGCTTGGGGGCTTTATTATGCAAGTTGTGGTAAATGGAAATTTGGGAAGGGTTGTTAGCAAAAGGGTTTAATGTCTGTTGATCTCCTTAGGGAGGGGGATTCAAGATATGTGAAAACTCAAAAAATGCACACATGGAATGAATAAAAAAAACAACAAAAACTTAGGCGGTAGGTCAGGGAAAACCTGGAAATCAGGGAAAAGTGCAAAGAAAGTCAGGGATTAACAAAATAATCTTGCAGAAAACAGTGAATTTCTGTGAGAGACTAGGGTGGTCCAAATTTATACCTGTAAAAATTCGACTTTCGATTTTTGGTGATAAACCCCCCCCCCATTTTATTCGTTTTCCGGAAAAAGAAATTCCGGATTTTTTTTTTTTTATAACGTTAACCCGTGCCCCTGGGCTTTTGAAATTAATATGGGGTTTTAAATGGGAAAAGCTCGATTTTCAAAAAAATGGAAAAAAGAAGTACTTGTTATACATTTTCTGTCAATTAAAGTATTGTCGCCTCTTGAAGAGTATTTAGGGAATAATTTCCACTTAATAGCTTTTAATTTTGACACACCTGAACCCCTTTAATTGTGCCCGGAAAATGCCCTAAAAAATGCAAAATAGCAGTTTTCTATCAAATTCATGCTAAAGACGGTATTTAAAAAAAAAATTCAGCATGAATTATTTTTAATCGATGAGTGACGAGTTTTAAAGTATATTTTAAATAATTGTAAATTGTTGAAACAATTAGTTATTGTTTAAACAATTTTTTTCCCCCTGTAAATCGTGAAAAGTTATTATCTTTCGGAATAAATCGTACAAAGTTGATGAATGTCAAGAGTAGTAGTTCTTGTTTAACTTATTTGGTAATTATTTACACAATTTTCATTTGTTTAAACAATTTTTCCTACCTAAAATCGTAAAAAATTATTATTTTCTGGAATTAATTACACAATTAAAGGAATTTAAGAGTAATATTTTTTTCTACAGAATATTTAGCAATTTTTAAAATAATTTTTATTTGTTTAAACAATTTTTGTTTGTTCAAAAATGTTTGTTGATGCTTATTACCCGAAACTCATTTGAAAAATTATTCATTTTAACGAATATGATCTGAAAAAATAACTGCTCATAACAGACGGCAAAAATGGTTTATATTAATGATTATTAATGATTATTAATTGTTTAAATAATTTCAAAGTATCTTAAGCAAAAAAATATTATTCTCAAAATTCGTTAATTGTGTCACTAATATCTGAAAAGAATAAATTTTCTCGATTTGCAGAAAAATTTTTTTTAAACAAACAAAAATCGTTTAAACAAATAAAAATTATTTTGAAAATTGCCAAATATTCTGTAGAAAAAAAAATATTACTCTTAAATTCCTTTAATTGTGTCATTAATTCCAGAAAGTAATAATTTTTCACGCTTTACAGGGGGAAAAAAATGGTTTACACAAATCAAAATTGTTTCAATAATTACCAAACATCCTTCAAAAATGTATTGCTTTCAACATTCTTTAATTGTGTCATTATTTTCAGAAAATAATCATTTTTTACGATTTTAGTGAGAAAAAATTGTTTAAACAAATTAAAAGTATTTAAATAATTACCAAATAAGTTAAACAAGAACTACTTTTGACTACTCTTGACATTCATCAACTTTGTACGATTTATTCCGAAAGATAATAACTTTTCACGATTTACAGGTGAAAAAAAATTGTTTAAACAAATACTAATTGTTTAAACAATTTACAATTATTTAAAATATACTTTAAAACTCGTCACTTATTGATTAAAAATAATTCATGTTGAAATTTTTTTTTTAAATACCGTCTTTAGCATGAATTTGATAGAAAACTGCTATTTTGCATTTTTTAGGGCCTTTTCCGGGCACAATTAAGGGGGTTCAGGTGTGTCAAAATTAAAAGCTATTGGGTGGAAATTATTCCTCAAATACTCCTCAAGAGGTGACAATACTTTAATTGACAAAAAATGTATAACAAGTACTTCTTTTTTCCATTTTTTTGAAAATCGAGCTTTTCCCATTTAAAACCCCATGTTAATTTCAAAAGCCCGGGGGCACGGGTTAACGTTGAGAAAAAAAAATTACGGAATTTCTTTTTTCCCCAAACAACCACCAAATGGGGGGGGGGGGTTTATCACCAAAAATCGAAAGTCGAATTTTTGGACCACCCTAATGAGAGACACTTTCAATAACTGTGAAGTTGAATACATTTGAATTTTGAAGTTTAAATTTGGAATTTTGTTATTCTGTTTATATTGTGAATGGTCAGGGAAAATGAAAAATTGGTCCGGAAAAATATGGGAATTTTGAAAATGCTGTTTTGCGGCCACTGTGATATAATATTCATGTGAGTAATTTATTTGCCTTAGATTTATATTTCTTTTGTTTTGCACTTGCTTTCTTCTAAAAATGATGTTTTCACATTTTATTATTTGATTGAAAATTGAAAATTTTCGTTCAAAAGTCATCCTTTTTGGTTGGAGATTCAACTGTTATGTTGAAAATTCGTCTTCAGGTTGAAAATTCAACTATTTTAGTAGAAAAGTAAATTTTTTTTTTTGAAAATCTCGTATTTGGTTATTGAAAATTTAACTAAAATCTTTCGGGTTAAAAATTCAACTATTTTTTGGAAATTCGTCTTTTTGGTTTGAAAAGTCATCTTTTTTGGTTGAAAAATTGAACTACATGGTTGAAGGTTAAACTACTTTGCTTAGAAATCAGTTTTTTGTTGAAGATTCATCATTTTGGTTGAAAATTCATCTCTTTTATTTGAAAATTTGTTCTTTTTTATGAAAATTAATTTTTTAAATTGAAAATTGAAATATTCCAGTTGGATATTCAACATTGTACTTGAAACTTCATCTCTTTGGGTTAAGTTGAACCAATTTGTTGAAAATTGATTTTTTTGCTGTATGGTCTTTGGTTAAAATTAACTATTCTGTTGAAAATTCATTTTCTTTATTTAAAATTAATTTTTCAGCTGATTGAACTTGTTTGGTTGAAATTTTTTTCTTGTAGAGAACTAATCTTATTAGCTTGAACTTACCTATTTCAGTCAGAATTTCAACTGTTCAGTTGATAATTAATTTTTTTTCGGTAAAAATTCCACTGTTTTATGAACAATTCGCCTTTGGCACGAAACTTGAACAATTTGAATTATCTTTTCTTTCTGGACTGAAAATTCCTCTTTTTGGTTAGATAATTCATTAGCCAAGTTGAAAATGTATCTCTTGGGTTGAATATTTGACTATTCTCTTGCAAAATAATTTTTCTTCGGTTGAAAATTCATTTATTTTTACTGAAAATTTAACTTCTCTATTTTTGCTTAAAAACATATATTTTTATTTAAAAATTGTTTTTTTTTTAATAAAAGTTAAGGGTCAATGAAAAATTAAACTATTTCAGTGGAAGATTCAACATTTTAGTTGAAAATGTATCTCTCTGGGTAAAAGTTTGATTACTTTGTTAAAATTTTTTTGTGTGGAAGTTCCTTAGTTGAAAAATGAACTATTTGAACTATTTTTGAAATATCGTTTTTTTATTCGAAACTATTTCCTTCTTAGCTAAAAATGTAAGTTTCACATTTTTCGTTGAAAAGTTATCTTTTTTAGTTGAAAATTCGTGTTTTTGGTAGAAAACTGATCGTATTAGTTTGAAATGTTCTCTTTTTTGGTGAAAAATGCAACCGTTTGTTTGAAAATTAAATTTTTTCTTGAAAATTCAATTATTTGTCCAAAAATTCGTAATCTTCTGTAGAAAATAAATTTTCTTTGTTAAAAATTTGTCTTACTGGTTTTAAAATGCATCTCTTTCTGTAGAAATTCAATTTTTTTATTTTGTTGAAATATCAGCAATCACATTTTTTCTTGAGAATTCATTCTTGTTGGTGAAAAATTCTGCTAGTTGATTAATAATTAAACTATTCTTTGAAAATTTATTTATTTTGTTTTTGAAAATTTATTGTTTTTTTTCTGTTGAAATATCAATGAGTACATATTTCGTTGAGAAATCATTTTTTTTCAAATTCAACTTTGCGGGTAGTAAATTCCACTGCCTTCTAAAAAATTCGATTTTTTGTCTCGAAAATTTAACTATTTGGTTGAAAATTTAATTATTTGATTGAAACTGAACATTTTTGTTAAAAATTCGACCATTTGGTTGAAAATTCACTTTTTCTAGTAGAAAAGACATAATTTTAGGTTCAAAGCAAAAATTAAAATTAGTGAGGGCAAAGTCAGGAAATTAAAAAAATTAAGTTTTGCGGCTATCCTTCCAAAGAAAAATTTCTGGGCTTGAGCTGGTCAGTTTTGTAGATTTAATTCATCTGCCTGGAGCAACGGCGCTTTTTGGACTCGGATCGACTTCTTTCTATTCATGGAATACACTAAAGGAGAGAAATATCGACCCAATTACTAATTCAAATCCTCGGGAGGAACTTCTTGCTTTTCTCAAGAGGAGATTTGCTTTCCAGAACTTTTTTCCCCATGCAAAAGGCAATAGGAAAGAAGGAAGAGTGCTGAACCGGAAGTAGTCATTCTGATTCTCTTCTATACGAATTTAACCTTCAATATCACTTTAAAATATACCTCGAAGATAATTTTTAGATTAGGTAATTAACTCTCAATCCGTTCAAAAACTATGTCACTAGTGATTTTATATTAAAGTCAAAGCATCTAAACACAGAATTCACACTCTTTCCCCTATTCCCCTTTTTGCCCCTTTTTTGAAGAATTCATAATTTTTTTCCTGTTTTCAAGAAACTTCCCCTCTTTCTCATTTTTTTCTTAAAGGGAAAAACAGTTGGATTCAACCGAAAAATACCAATTTTCAACAAAATAGTTGAATTCTCAATCGAAAATACGAATTTTCAACAAAACAGTTGATTTTTCAACCGAAAGGGATACTTTTCAACTTTAATTTCAACAATGTAGATCAATGCCCCATAAAATATTCGAATTTTCAACAAAAAAACATGAATTTTGAACCGAGACTAGTTTTCTACCGAAAAAGACGAATTTTCAATTAAATACATGAACTTTCATTAAAAAAGATAAATTTGCAACCAAAAATGGAATAGTTACATATTCAAATAAAAATATGATTTTTTTTAACAAAGTAGTTAAATTTTCAGGCAAGGAAATGAATTTTTGACTGAAATGGTACACGTTAAATTGAAATAGTTCAATTTTGAGTTTAAAAATAAATTTTTAACCAAAAAACAACGTTTTTGGAACGAAACAGTTAAATTTTTTAACAATGAGATGAATTTTTCACTATAATGATGAATCTTTAACTGAAAAATGAGTAACAAAATTGTTTAATCTTCTACAATGAAACTTATTTTTAACTAAAATAGATGAATTCTCAAGAAAAAATATAGTTGTTATTATTTTATTTAAAAACATTTTTATCTTAAAGCAAAGAAGTAGAAGTCAACTAAAAATACGAATTTTCAATAAAATAGTTGTATCTTCTACAGAAAAGATGAACTTTCAAAAACACAGTAGATGTTCCGACCAAAAATGATACTTTCAACCAAAATTGTTTAATTTTCATGAACGTAGCCTAATTTCCAGTCAAAAAGTTGAATTTTCAATCAAAACCATGATTTTTTAACCCGAAACATTAATTTTTTACCAAAAAAGACGAATTTTTAACAAAATACATGAATTTTAAATGAAACAGAAAAAAGATATTTCATATTCGAACCAAAAAAGATTTTTAATATTTTAATATCGAATAAAAAACAGTTGAATTCAAAGGAAAAAGACGAACTTTAAATGAAAGATTTAATTTTTAAGTTCAAACGTTATTTTTTTTTTCAAAAAAATGGTCAGATTTTCATAGAAAGAAATGAATTTGCAACTGAAAAAAAATTTGTACGGAAACATGAATTAGTTCAATTTTCAACAAAAAGATAATTTTTCAAACAAGAAGGATTAAGTTTCTACTACAAAGACAAATTTTAAAAATATCGCATAAATTTCCAACTGAATGTTTGAAGTTATAAATAAAAACGGCAAATTTTCTACTAAAAGAAAAAGAATTGTCAACAAAATTGTTAAATTTCAACCAAAAATGGAATGTTGAAATTTTCAGATAGAAAAATTGAATTTCCTACAATTTAGTCCAATTCTCAAAAAAAGATGAATTTTCAACTAAAAATGAAAACATTTGAAAAAATTTTCAATCGAATATTTGAGTTTTCAGCCATAGAGATGAATTTTCCACCAAAAAACCAAATTTTATTATACAAATCAAATTATTATACAATAAAAACTTTAACCAAAAAACTTACTTTTTAACAAAGTAGTATAACCCTGAACCAAAAAAGATGACTTTTCAACAAAAAATTGAATATTTGATATTCCAAGCAAAAAAGATTTTCAATATTTTAACATTAAATGAAAAAAGTTGAATCTAAACAAAAAATACGAACTTTAAATGAAATATTGAATTTTTTAGTTCAAAAATTAATTTTTAACAATAAATTTTTTTGCAATAAAATAGTTGAATTTATATAGAAAGAAATTAATTTTCACCCAAAAGAAAATGTATACCAAAACCAACAATAGTTCAATTTTCAGTTGAAAAATAATTTTGAACCAAAAATATAAGGTTTGAACAAAATAATTAAATTTCCAACCAAAAATAATTAATTTTCAAACAGAAAGATAAATTTCCAAATAAGAAGATTGATTTTCCACCATAAAGCCGAATTTTCAACTAAAAAATTAATTTTTAACAAAAAAAATAGTTTCAACAAAGTAGTTGAGTTTTAATCTAACAAAATGAATGTTTAACCAAAATAAATGAATTTACAAACAAGAAGAATAATTTTCTAAAAAATGTCAATTTTCAAGAAAAGGAAAACTAATTTTCATGAATTAGTTAAATTTTCAACCGAGAAATGATTTTTTAACCAGAAAGATTAACTGTTGAGCATCAAGATTCCTTTTTTAACCATAAGAAACACATTTTCCATAAAATACATGAAATTGCATCCAAACAGTTGAGTTCAACCAAAAGAAAGCAGACGATTTAAAAAAAAAAAATTATTTTCCAAAGCTAAAACCAGAAGTAGGAGGTTTGAACAAAATACCTAAATTTTCAACATGAACTGATGAATGTTCAACTGAAATATTAACTTTTAAAAAGGAAAATTTTTTTTAACAAAGTAGTTAGTTTTTTAATCAAAGAAATGAATTATTAACCAAAACAAACTATGTATTTTCAATCACGTAATTGAATTTCCAACTTCAAAAATCAATTTTCAAGAAAAGAAAAACGAATTTTTATAAATTAGTTAAATTTTCAACCGAAAAATGATTTTTTCAACCAAAAAGATTAATTGTTAAGCATCAAGATCGATTTTCAACCAAGAGCAACGAACTTTTAATAAAATAAATGAATTTGGCAAATGGCAAGTTAATTTTTCAGTTAATCAATTTTTAACGAAAAAAAATGTTTTTAATTTTTAACAAATTATTTATAATTTTTAAATTTTTTCTTAAAAACTGAATGACTGACACTTTGAATTTAATGCAAAACTTTTTCTTAAATTTTGATATATTCAATTATTTACTTTTTAGGAAGATTTTTTTATAAATCCTTTATCTCGAGAACAAATGAAGATCGGGAGTCGTTTAATGGCTCCACTTGCGCATTTGTGTGATGCGTGTGCAGTTCAGTAATTAAATTAATGATAAAATCGTTCTTACGCAAAAAATATAATTTCAAATATTTATAACTGTAATCAGTGTTGACGCGCGGAAGGCACAGTAGGACAAGTGGTACAAAAATTATCTTTTCGATAACAATAGTAGCTCCAGAAGCAACTCGACTCCGTTCAACAAATGTGAGTGAAGGATGCAGGGCCGTCTGGAGTTACTATTGTCACCGGCAGGATAAAAAAAAGTATTCTTTCAATATTCTATGATGCAATACATTTTGGAAAATTCTGAACTATTCAATTATTTGCTTTTTACAGGAATTTTTTTACAAATGCTTTATTTCGAGAACAAATGAAGATAAAAAGCCGTTTTATGTCTCCACATGTGCAGTTATGTGATGCGAGCGTAGTTCAATAATTAAATTCACCTTAAAAGAAATATCATTTTGAATATTTCTAACTTTAATCAGTGTTTGCTCCTGGGAGACACATCAGGACAAGTGGTAGAACAAACTACCACTTGTTCTGATGTGTCTCCCACGCGCCAACATTGATTAAAGTCAGAAATATTCAAAATGATATTTCTTGTAAAAATGAAAGAAAAATCTACCACTTGTCCTGCTGTGCTTCCCACGTGCCAACACTGATGAAAGTCAGAAATATGTAAAATGATATTTCTTTTGAGGTGAATTTAATTATTGAACTGCGCTCGCATCACATAACTGCACATTTGGATACATCAAAAAGCTTTGTATCTTCATTCGTTCTCGAAATAAAGTACTTGTAAAAAAAAATCCCGGTGAAAAGTAAATAATTGAATATTTCAGAATTTCAGATTCTTTTCATTAAACAGTTTAGAATTTTTTTCAGCGAACTGCAATAAAAAGAAGTGAGGGTCCTCGACTTCAGAGTTATTTCCCCCTCGGTTGCTCCTAGAAGAAAGAACAAAATCGATCTTGCAGGAAATTAATGCCTGAAACCCTAAAAGTTTAACTTTTCAAAGAATCTGAACCCAATAAAACTTGTATCGAGTCCAATAAATTTCCCTGACCTTTCGCAGTGCAATCTGTAGACTTTCTTGTCGATTTGGCCGCACCAATAGGTTCAGTATGAGAATAAAAAGAGAGAACATTGTGTACAGTCGTGACCTTACAATTCCAAGTTGCCCCTTTTGCGTTTCTTTTCCCTCCTCGATCTGGATATCCTCTCATGTTTTCTTCCCTGTTTCCTCCACCATTCTTCCCCTCTCCCCTTTGCCACATATCACTTTTTTCGGTGATGAATTCACCAAAGAGTCGCTCTTATTTGCCCGTAGGCGTATTGCGTGGCAGTGGTGCAGAAAATTGCGACTTCATACCAACGAACCACCGCATATCCACCACTTTTTGAAGTATCATCTAGTGCAAAATATACCTTCATTTGGGACAAGTCGGCATGATTATGCAGAATTAGAGCTTGGTCCTTCTCATTCTGTTCTGAGTGTAAGATGTTTAATCTGAATTCTGACATTTCTTTCCGTCATGTTCTAGCATCGAAAATGATCTCGTTTTCAACTTCATTCATGATCTGAATATTTATTTTTTTATTTAACAAATCTTAATAATATCACTGCACAAAAAGTACGATCTGTATGTCCATTTGGGTGGTACAAAAAAATTAGTCAAAGTAAGCACCGCGCGCCTATGAAAATGAGTTTTGTAGCCTATTAAAACGTTAATTTCTTCAAACCTTCTCTTTCCCTACTGCCCTTGCAATGTCCTACTTCCGCTCACCTTACTTCACCCTTCGCCACCCCCTTCCTGAATTTCTTTCTCCGCTACTTCCCCCTCTTTTCGCTTCCCCAGAGAACACTCCCTTTTCTTCCTTTTCCCCTCATAACCTCTCATTTCCCCTAGTTCCTTTAATTTCCCCTACTCCTCTTCTTCTCATTACCCCTTCATTTTCTCTCCTTTCACTTACACTTCTTCTACATCCTCTCCCCTCGTAACCCTTCACTACTCTTAGTTCCCCTCTCCACACTTCCCCTAGTTCTCCTCCCTTAATTTCTCAACATTCCCCCTTCACATATTTCCCCTCCTTTTATTTTCCTTTCTTTCTCTACTTCTGCAAGTTTTCCATCACTCCCACCACTTACCCTCTCTTCATTGTCCATCACTTCCACTAGTTCCCCTCCACTTATTTTCCCTCGCTACCCCTCCATTAATTTCCCCTTACTTCCTCTGCCACCTTTCCTCATTTCCCCTTATTCTCCTTACTTTCCCTTCCCTAATTTCTCCTCCACTCATTTTCCCTCAATTCTTTATTATATTTCTTTAATAAAATTCTTTAATAGAATTCTTTATTATAAAAAAATGTAAAAAAATGTTATATTGAAAAAATAAATATTTTTTAAATTTTGCCTTTCCAAAAAACGAAGAAAATGTTCCCTATTTATAAAGACTTAATATTTAGCTCAGTATAGTGTTTCTGAAAAAATTCTTTTTTTATTTGTTTTTTTCTCCTTTTTCAAAATTATCTCGAGAAACGTTTGAGCTATATAGTTATTTATTTTCTTTCAAATTTGTGGTATTTTCCAGAATAGAAATATTTATTTTTAAGTGTAAAATAATTATGGATGAGAGTAAGCAGCATTTAGAAAAATAAAGCTAGTGACAGAAACTGAAAACTAAAAATTAACGCAATGTCAGGTAATGTCTGTCCTAATAAACTATTTTTTTTCAACAGAAATCAAAAACAAATTAAAGAAAATATTATTTACATTCTTTAAATAATAAAAAAAAGTTCACTTCGGAAACGACGTCGTTTCATACGTTTTTAGGGTTTCACATCTCCGGACATAAACCCTCATAGCTTCGGTAGTGAGGGTAGGGAAGGGGAAGTAAGAACAAAATTAGGGAGGGAAATCAGGAAAATTAGGGGGAAATTAGGGTAGGGAAACTAGGGAAAGTGGGTGGAAATTATGGATGGGGAATTAGGGGCAGTGAAGGGAAGAGAAAGGAGGGGATGTATGGGAATTGAGCGGAAATGAAGGATTAGGAGTAGAGGAAATTATTGGAGAGGAAGTAGGAGACATAAAGAGTAATGAGTGGAGAGTACGGAAAATCAGGGGAATGAGGGAAAAATTAGGGAGGTAATTAGGAAACTTAGGTCAGGGGAAGTGGGTGGAAATGATGGACGGAAATTAGAGTCACTGAGTGGAGGAAAAAGGAGGGGAAGTAGGGGAATTGATCCGAAATGAGGGGATGAGAAGTAGAGGAAATTATTGGAGGGTAAGTAGGTTAAACAGAGAAAATGAGGTGAAGTGAGGGGTGGAGACGTAAGAAAAATGATGAAGGACTACGGAAAGTGGTGGGGAGTAGGATAAATGATGAGAAACAGGGGCAATTAGGAGTGGAAAATAGGGGAAATGAAGGTCAATGTTGGAGAATCAGGTTGGGGGAAGTATGGGAAATGATTAGCAATGATGATGAGTAGGGATGGGAAGTGAAGTTTGTGGAAGGGAAGTTAAAAAATGGGAGTGCCACCTGGGGAAGCGAAGAAAGGGAGAAGTAGAAGTGCACGAAGTTGGTCGCGGGGGGGGGCCCGAGGGGCGGAAATGTATGAAAGGGGGAGATTTAATCAGCCTAATTAACGTCTTAATAGGCTACGAAGCCTTTTTTTTAGGTGTGAGGCGCCCACTTCGACTAATTTTTTAGTTTGTTTTTGAGGTCGCGTGTTTTAATAAAATAGGTGATTGTAAGGCACATTTTAAGAACCAAACATGATTTAAACAGTGAATATTTATTATTTAAATAAATCAATTTGTGGAATGTAAGAAACTTCTAAATCCTACTCTCCTTCAATTTAGCAATTTTTGTCTCCTATTCGTTTCTCATGTTCATTCGTTGCAGAAGTATGTAGAAGGAGTAAGCTAGTCTCAAAATCTGAAAAAAGTGTAAATGAACATTTTTTTTAGGATCATCTCAAATTATAATAGATCTAAATGAAATTACATTGCTGAAGCTAAAATTTTTGTTCTTTCTATTGAAGAGCATTTTAAAAAGATTATTTAAATAATTATTTATAAACCCCCTTAAAAATACAAACTATTTTAAGCCATTGATTTAATTAAATATACACATTTCTATAGATTACAGAAATATTTAAATTAGATTGATATGGCAGATTTGTCACATTTGAAATACTAGATTGACTCGTCGAACCCGAGATTTCAAACCACGCATACGTCAATTCGATTTTAAAAATTGCATCTCCAATACGTTCATCTGCGGCGTTAGATTATTGGATTCGCTCTGATGAATGGTGCCCAACTTGCAGAATTGATTGAATTGTCGACTGTGAAGTATTACGAAAAAAAAACTGAAAGAACTTGTGAAACGAAGAAAACAAACGAAAGAATCTGGTGTTCTACATTTTTGAAGAATTTAAAATTTGGTAATCTTTACTTTTTATTAATCCACTTTAAAATTTGCTATCAACATTACTGTTGCTTCTCATTAATTTGTTTAATGAAATTGAATAATGATTTTCACAGGGTTGCTACAGGTCAGGGAATTCCAGAAAGTCCGGGAATTCAAAACTGGTCAGGGAAAATCAGGGAAAGTCGGGGAATTTGAAACTTCAGGGAAAGTCATGGAATGCCAGGAAAACCAGACGGAGTCAGGGAATTTTCGATAACCTGAAGTTCAATTTAATTTTATTATTTGATCGGAAATTCAACAATTTTGTTAAAAAGTCAATTTTGTTGGTTGGAAATCCAACTCTTTCGTTAAAAATTCGTCTTTTTGAGTTGAAAATTGATCTATTTTGGTTGAGAAATCCACTATTTTATTCAAAATTTGTCTTTTATGCTTGAATTTAACTGTTTTGGTTTGAAAGTGAAATATTTTTTATTGAAATATCAATATTACGTTGAAATCCCTATTTTTTTCAAAATTCAACTATTTTATTGAAAATTAATGTGATAAAAATAAAACAAGATTTTTATGTTTGGTTCAAACCTGATCTTCTTTAGTTAAAAATTTAACTGTTTGCCTTAAAATTCCTTTGAAAATCCAAATATTTCGTTGATAATTAATTTCTTTTGTTAAAAATTAATCTTTTTTCGTAGAATATTAATCTTTTCGATTGAAAATTTATCTTTTTCGTTAAAAATTATTCGTTTCAGTTAAAAATTATTTCTTCAAATTGAAAATTAAGGTGTTGATCTGAAAATTTACCTACTCCATCTTTCGAAAATTTGTCTCTTATGATAGAAACTTGATCTTCTAGTTTGAAAAATCATCTGTTTGTTTGAAAATTGAACTATTTTCTTCAAAATTTATTTCATTTGGTTGAAAATTCATTTTTCCTGAAAATCTTACTATTATATTTTTGGTTGAAAATTTATCTGTCTTAGTTTAAAATTGATGTATTTTGTTTAAATTTTTTCTTTTTTGTTGGAAAAATAATGTTGTGTTGAAAATTCAGTTGTCTCATTAAACAATTTTTTTTGTGGTTGAAGATTCGTCCTTTTAGATGAAAATAAATTTCTTTGGTTAAAATTGTAACTATTTTGTTGAAAATTCTTGTTTCCTTTGGTGGAAAATTGATCTTTCTTGGTTAAAAACTTATCTTTTTTAGTTGACAATTCAATTATTTTGTTGAAGATTCATTGTTTTAGTTGAAGTTGCATAATTTTAGTTAAAAATGCATGTTTTAACTGAAAGTTTATTTTATTTAGTAGAAAATGAATTTTGTTTCTGAAAATTTAACTTTTCTATTTTTGGTTGAAAATTCATTTCTATGGTTGAAAATTTAACTATTTTTCTGAAAAGATTTTCCTTTTTGTGGAAAATTATTTTTTTTAATACAAATTCATTGACTTTTTTTAAAATTAGTCTTTTTTGGTAGTTTTATTTAACTGAAAATTAATTTCATTTAGTAGAAAATTTATTTCTCTACTATGAAAATATTTTTCTAGCATTTTATGTAATCTATTTTTGTTTCAAAATTTATCTTGTTTAGTTAATTATTCATGTCTTTTGTTGAAAATTTTTCTTTCATGGTAGAAAATTTAGCTTTTTCGTTAAAAATTAAACTATTTAGTTAACAATTAATTTTTTGTTGAAAATTCATTATTTTTGTTTGAAAGTTATTTCCTTCGTTGAAAATTCGTTTTTTTTTTCAATTCAAAAATTTATTATATGAATAAAAATTTATAAATTTTATTTTTGCTTGAAAATTTGTTTTTCTTTTGTCCGAAAATTCAGCATTTTATTTCAGATTTTTTTTCTTCATTGACTGACGAATATTTCTCGGTTGATCCGTGTTGGTGGAGAATAGAAATAATTTGTTGAAGAATCGTATTTTTTTGACATAATTGAACTGTTTTTGACTGAAAATAAAAATATTTTTTTCTGAAAATATCAACTATTACACTTCGTTGAGAATTCAGATTTTTTATCGAAGATTTATCACTTCGGTTGAAAATTCAACTACTTAGTTGAAAATTTTTTTCAAATCAAAATTCAATTATTCTATTCTCGGTTCAAAATTCTTCTTTTTGAGCTGAAAACGTATGTCTTGCGTAATTTGTGGATGACCCCTCATAAAATTGTGTGTGACTGTTATCACTAAAAGTGTTTAAAACAAGTTTAGAATCATCATTTTTTTACATTAACATTATTGATATCCTAGGCGTAAGGTTGTTTTTATACCTAAAATAGAAATTCATAAATGTCAGTGAAAATGAAAAATTTGTCAGGGAAAAGTCAAGGAATTTCTAAATTGTGATTTTGTAGCAACCCTTCTTTGCCACCTTCAGTGGTAATTTTTCCAATAATTTTGCGGTACTTAGAATAAATAATTAATGAAGCAAGTTTATGAAATATGCTACCTACTTGAAGCTAATGATATTTTCTCGATCCAGCTCATGAATATTTTAACACTTCTATAGAGAAAATAGCGACGTTAATGACTCGGGCCACCGATTATGTTGCCGGTGAAATTTTATCATGCTTTCGTAAAGGTATTCTCAACGGCCTTAGAACGTTAACTTTTGTTCCGCGTAGCCGGATGACATTAATTACCATTCCCATAAAGTCTGTGTATTATCTTGGCAGAGCGTGGCTTTATTTTAGGCATAAACACGACCACTAACGCTCCCGCGACCAGCATCCCCTTCCTACATTCTTCCCGCTTATTATCTCTGCATTTTATTTATTTTTGTAATTGACAAAGTTATTTGAAAGTACCTACATCTCGTTACAAATGCCATATAATGTCATCATCCACTCATAAGTACGAAATAGAAACCACAGAAATCTACTGCGCAGCCATAAGAGCCTTAGAACGCTACTGCGCAGATGAAAGTTGTAGAGCTGCGCAGAAGAGAACTGTGTCACTTGTGGATGCGCAGTACATTTCTCTGACAATTACTGATTCCACATCTCTATTATTACTAAATTTATACAATTTTATAAGCAATTAGGTTATACTTACGTTAAAAAATGTGTCGACTGATAAAAGAAAGAATTTCCCAACAAATACCTTCACTGGAATCTGTAACCTTGACAAAATGATGCAGAGAGACTTTCTGAATTTCTTGTTTGGTACTGAACTCCACGCACATTCGTAAACGGCATACTTCAGCTCTGCAGCCTAAATTAAATCAATATTTTTTTTATTATTTTGTTAAGCGGTCTACTATTATATTTTTGGTTTAGATCTGGAGTCCTTTAGTTGAAAATTATACTGTTTGATTTAAAATTAATTCATTTTCTTTTTAAAATGCAACATTTCTGATTGAAAATTTAACTGTCTTCTAAAGAATTTGTCTTCTTTAGCTTGGAAATTCAAGTATATGGTTTTTGGGTAAAGTTCAATCTTTTTTGCTTTAAAATTTGACCATTTGGTTGAAAATTGATCTATTCAAGTGAAAAATTTAATTGTTTCATTGAAAATTTGTCATTTTTTAACAGAATATTCATCCTTTGCGATTAAAAATTCATTTTTCTTGACTGAAAATTACCTTTTTTGTTCAAGCTTCATCTTCTATGTTTGAAAAATTCATCGTTTTTGGTTGCATTCAACTGATTTTGATTAAAAATTAAAATATCTTTCGGTTGTAGTATCAACTATTATATTTTTTGTTAAGGATCGATCTCATTTCGTTAAAAATTTACCTATTTGATTGAAAATTGAACTAATTTATTGAGAATTTATTTTCTTGGCTGAAGATTCATCTCTTTCATTAGAATTTTTTACCAATTTCTTGAAAATTTCTTTTTGGCTTAAAAGTTAATTTTTTTAAGGGAAAATTCAACTATATCAATTTTTGAAAATTCGTTTATTTGGTTACATGTAATTATATGTATTTATCAATTCATAACGGTTATTAATTTTTTATGTTGAAAATTAATTTTATGAGAAAATCGAAACAGATTTTAAAACATTTTAAATGGTTTCCTAAAATTTTGGAAAAGAATGTCGAACATTTTAACGCGAAATTTTTCAATTTTTCAAGAATAAAAAACTTCAGGAATGATTCGATTGAATTTAAGAGTTATTTGTACGTAGATAAGTCTAATTTTGGGAAGAATTAAGAAGTTTGAAGCAATGTAGATTTTTCTAGATTTAGAAAAAAAAGTTTTTCAAGCAATTTTGAAAGGATTCAAGAATTTTTGAAAGGTTTCAAGAGCATTCTTCTTCTTTAAGATCCCCGGAGAAATTTCAAATGCTTTTTCATTTTGAAAAATGAATTTCAAGTGAACACTAGAGAAAATTTCAAAAAATTTCAAATGATTTTCCAAAATTTCAGAAAAAATGCAGAAGGTTTGTAAGCAAGATGTTTCTATTTTTCAGGATTAAAAAATTCTAGAAAAAAATTGAGTAAGCTTAAAAGATATTTAGAAGTTTTGAAAATATACAAAAATGATTTTAAACTCAAAAAGATTTGAACAAATTTAAAACAGATTTTTGTTGATTTTTGAAGATTTCGAACTGAACGAAACAGTTAAAACATTTTTAATAATTATGAAAAGTTTCAAGAGTCTAACATAATTTCCGTAAGATTCCTGGAAAATTTCAAGTGTTTTTTTATTTCAGAAAATTAATTTTGAAAAATATTTTAAACAATTCAAAAGTAATAAAATCTTTTTTAAATAAAGAAAAATTAAAGCAGAATGTAAATATTCGAAGATTTCGAAATGAAATTTTGCTGCTTTCTCTGGATTTTGAAAGGTTTCAAGAGAATAAAAAACTTTTCTAAATATTTCTGGAAAAATTTGTAATTACAAAGTATTTTTTGATCACTTTCAAACTTATAAAAGTCCTTAATATCTATTAAATGGTATCAATTTTTGTGTAAATTCTGTGAAACCCTGCACGATAAAAAAATTGTCTTAAACATTTTCCAGATACTTTTTCGACACATCGGAAATCTTTAATAATCATTTGAATTTTCTCAAGAAGCTTAGAAAAATTTATATTTATATAAACTTAAAAACAAACAAACAAATAAAATTGAAAAATGAATAATTATTCGAAATTTTTATTCTTTATTAAACATAATGATCCATCTCAAATTACAATTTGACCGAATGTTTTTTTTGTAGTCGAAGATTCACCTCTTTCTATAAAAATGTTGACCAATTTCCTAAAAATTCGTCTCTTTTTCGTTAATTTTAACTGTTCTTGATTTAAAATCATACTTTTTTTGGTTGAAATATCAACTATTATATTTTTCGTTGAGAATTCATCTTTTTTGGGTTACAAATTTTAGTATATATTCTTTGGCCTCAAATTCATTTGTTTGATTCAAGATTCATCTCTTTGGTTCAAAATTTAATTATTTTGTCGAAAATCGACTTTTTTGCTTCAAAATTCATATCTTTTGTTAGAAATGGCATCCTCTTGGTTAAAAATGCAACTCTAAGACTAAAAATTAATCTGCTTTGGTTGAGGATTGAACTTTTCTGTTTGAAATCCGCCTTTTTAGTTGAATTCAACTTTTTTGGATTCGAAATTTTGTTCTCGAAAATCCATCTTTTTAGATTTCAAAGTCAACGTTGTTCTAAAACATTCGACCTTTTAGCCTGAAAACGCAACTTTTTTGTTGAAAATTCATCTGTTTTGGTAGAAATTTTTGTTTGGTGAAATTTAAACTATATTATTAAATTTCAAACGTTGCATATTGAATTTAATATGGTATTTACATTAATTTTATTTTGAAGAATTTAGTCTTCTATCCTTCCCCCATTTTCGTCAAATATCTTTCTATTTCCTCAATTTTGAGATAATTTGGGCTGATAATTTCGTGCATAAAAAAACTAGATTTAAAACCAGGAAGAAAAAACTCTCCATTTTGTGGAAAAGTTCCTTTGCTCTCTTACTCTATGCAGCTGATAAATTGTGGCCACGCTATTCTCTTTCCGTATGCGTTGCAGGTCGCGTTAAGCTCCATACATATGCCTAGCATCGGTGGCAACGATATGGATATAACAGGACCCGAATACATGCATTTATTCATACTTTCTGTATTCTAACTTCCTCCGACATTCTCAATAGAAATACGTTTATTGTTCTTCCATAGGTTTGCAAAAAATAAAATAAAATTTACCTTCACGGTTATGTCGTTCCCTCGCCAGGTGTATATAAAAATTTCAACCAGCATACACATTTGGTACTGCATTACAACGTAAAACTGTAAAGTAGCCGGAGATATCTAAAAAAAATCAATATTTTCAAAGAGAATTTTACAAAATTTGGTATTAGATTTTTCGAGTTGGTAAGATTTGGTATAGGGGCTGTCAAAAAATTGGGCGATCCACGACTCGTCCTTATACCTGTTTCAGGACGAGACGTACTGCCTGCCCCTTGTACTATTTAAGTCTGTTTAATGACATTCAAATGTGTGTGAGAAACGCAATTTTTTGCACCTGTGCACCTTTGAAAATTATTCAAAATAAAAATTAGAATAATTTATCGACTAAATAAAAAAATCAAAATTTTGTTCACTGAACTTTACAAAATTTCGCACTTGATTATTCGAGTTTATAAGATTCGGTAAAGGAGTAATTTTTCTGTGTAAGACCATTCAAATGTGTGTGAGAAGCGCCATTTTTTCACTCAGGCACATTCAAATGTTCTTTGAAATAAACAAAACAATAATTTATTTATCATATAAAAAATTAACACTTTTTTCGCAGAATTTTACGTAATCTTGTACTAGATCTTTCGAGTTAATAAGATATGGTGAAGGAGCTGTTGAAAAATTGGGTGCTCCACGACTCGTCCTCATACCGTTTTCAGGACGAGACGTACAACCTGACTCTTGTGTACATACATTGCCTAAATCCATCTAAATGAGTGTGAGGAACGCCACTGTGTTGCACTTGTATATTTTCGAATGTTATTTAAATTCAAATAAACATTTATCCAGTAAATGAAAAAGTCAACATTTTTTGCACAATATGGAAAAAAAGTTTGTACTAGATCTTCCAAATTGATAATATTTGATGGAGGGGCCGTTCAAAGACTGGGCGATCCACGACTCATCCTAATACCGTTTTCAGGATAAGACGTACAACCTGACTCTTGTGCACCCCCGTGGTGACGACAAGCAGTTCTCAAGAACCAGCACACTGTTACCCTTCTACTAGTTTTCTTATTATACACTTTTTCTGCTTAAAGCCATTTAAATGAGTGTGAGAAATACCATTCTTTTGTACCCCTACACTTTTGAATGTTATTTAAAATCAAACCATTATCAACTAAATGAAAAAGTCAACATTTTGTGCACAATATTAGAGAAAAATGTGTACTAGATCTTTTAAATTGATAATATTTGATGGAGGGGACGTTCAAGGACTGGGCGATCCACGACTCGTCCTCATACCGTTTTCAGGACGAGACGTACAGCCTGACCCTGTTTATGATTTTTGATCTAAAAGAGAATTGCTTAAACAAACTCTCTGTTGATAAGAATTTATGCATATGTACTCAAGAAACATAAATAATTAATTGAACATTAATTGAAAATTAATCGGGAACACGTTAATTGTCATAAACAATTTATGCAAACAAATGCTTGAGTGTACTGAGAAAATGTTGAAAACACTGAATTCTCACATGAAATGCCTTACTTTCTGTATTATATTTGTAACGGTCAACAGAAAATATGTTTAATTGTTTATAACAAATATAATTTATTGTTGTCCAAAGGAACGTTTATTCGTAGAAATTTCTTTTTTGCAATAATTCTGTTGGAAATAAATCAATACTGATATATAATCCGGATTTCAAATTCATATTAATTTATCAAATTTTATAAACAATTTTCTAAATAAATACGTAACTTTAAAGGTTTTGTACTTGAGTGAGTGCTTTTTCTGCTCTATCTGTTTCAATATTGCCTCAGCATTGACATTGTATGAAGAAAGTTTAGAAAAAAATGTAACAATTATTATTGTTAATAACAAATAGTATACACGAATGGCACAAATTAATATTTCTTGGTAGAAAAAAAATCATTTCTCTCATCAGAGCTTCTTGAAAGCTAGTTAATAATGATAATTGTCATCAAATTTAAGGGTTTTTCAAAAATAAATTCTAATAGGATTCCGCATTAAGCTGTCATGGTCCATTTTTTAAAAATATTTCAATTACTTTTTTATAGAATAAGAAAAACAAAATAGATAATTTTTATTTTCCAAGCATATCGCTTAAAAAAACTTGATTTAATTAAAAAAATTGCTAGAAAACATGAAAAAACTGTGAAAAAAATCTTCAATAACAACGCAAATATTAAAAAATTTATTGAATTTGGTATAAAAAAATAGATGAATGAAAGTGGTTTTCTGAGGATTGGCCGAGATTTGTCACTTTATTCACACTAATGTTGAACAGACAATGGACAAAAAGAGTTTTTCAGTTGAATTAATGAAAGTTAATAAATAATTTGTTATTTTGTAAATAAATTTCATAAACAATTATCCATATCAGGTATTTATGTTGGAATAACTAAATTCTCTCTACGGAATTGATCATATGGATAATTGTCAAATTGAAGGCAAACTTGAAGTCCCAATAATATAAAATTAACTTAGAAACTCGTGCGGATTTTTTTTTAAAATTAAGAAACACTTATTATCATCCTCTACAAAATGATCAGTTCTTTTTTTCATTTCTGTTCCTATTTACTTTAATTTAATATAAGATCATCCGAAACGTCATTACCGTACGGGGTCCCAACCTCACTTTTCACAAGGATAAACTGATTTTCTCCTTTTTTTAGACAGTAACCTGAAAAACGCTTACCGTATCAAGTTTGTGAACTTCACTTGAACATAAATTTAATCTATGCACATTTTTTAAGTCAAATAAATAATATTGCAAAAGCCTTGAAGTCTGTCCCTCAATTTTTGCCATTTCAGACGTCATTACCGTACGTCTTTTTTTGTAGTAAAATATTGTAGTTACAGTTGAGTAATAAATACAGAAATATTAAGCGTATCGTTTAATACAAGATTTTATAAAATTTAGCTTAAAATATCAACTCTCTTTTTTGTGAATCCGATATTGAAACTGAAAAGTGCATCTTGACAACAAAAACGTCATTCCCGTTCGTGCGTTAAAAATCATTTTTGGGGGTGAAAACAAATTATAAAAACCATTCCGTTACTTGCTTGGCGGTGTTTTCTTTCATAAGTAGGTGACTTTTTATAATTAATATCTGTTTTTTTATAAACATTAAAAACTGTAGGTACTAAAATTGGCCTACAATTTGATAATTACCCATATATTACTTGTAAATGAAACCTAAGTATCATATTTGGTCATCCAATAAAAATTGGTAATTGTCTAAAGAATCTGAATTACAAAATGCATTATTAGGCTATTTTTCAGCATGTAAACTTTGATTTTTCAACGTAATCAGCTGTTGACATCAACTTTTTAAACTTTTTTCTGACACTCAGTTAACGATCCACTATCGTTAGTGTTATTAATAATGTTATAAACAAATGAAATCGATGACTTCAGTTTTGCCTTCGAGATAGAATGCCCCACAGGCGTTTATCAAATGAAATCGATGGCAAAAAATTGACCTAAAAGAGGGGTGAGGGTGTTTGTATTTGTGGCGCAACTCTCGAGGGTATAAGCACAGAAAAAAAATAGTTGTTCAAGATTTAATTGGCTGTCTCTAGATCTTGTATATAGAGTTTTTTGTGACTAGTCTTATAAAATGATTGAAATTCCGGTGACTTTTTATGGAATAGTTTTCACTTTTTTCTACTATGTATTTAATGAAAGTCACCGAAAATGTATAAGAATGTATCTTAAATTTCAGTAGACTAGTCAGTAGTTTTTGATCAGCCCCAAATGAAACTTACCAATGTCATTTCGAAGCATGTTACGCAAATGATAATGCTACTAGCGCAGATTTGGGCTACGATTCCAATTTCGAACAAATTCCTTACGTCATTAATAAAACTGAAATCAAAATTGAATTGAAAATGTCTACAGTCTTCAATTTATAATGATCCTTTTTCACTTACGTGAGTATTGCTTCGTGACGTATCGTACATTTGGCAACACGTTCGTTCAGAATTTTCTCTAAGAAATCTCCTTCATAGCAGAATGTATCCTCGGGTGTATTTGTGGTTTCCAAACATCTGTGACGCTGTATCTCCTCTCCAGGAACTGAATAGGATGTCGGATCGGATGCCTTTCCTTCGTGGTTGGAAGCTAATTTCTTATCTGCGGTTACTGTCCCGCTGGGAAATTTACAACTTCTATCAGATACATTACTGAGAACAATGTCTGACATCTGCTTGAAATCCTGTTTTAGAATTTCTAATTGTCCCACCATAACCACGTAAAAATTTGTTGTCAGCATGTCCATCATTGCATTCATGGAAGCTGTTGTTAAAAGTAAAATTGTTTGAAGAACATAGATGTATCTGTAAACTGATTCCACTGATGTGTCAAAGGGATACCATGCTGCAAATAATAATACTTTATCCTGAAAATAGAATTGATGTTTTGTTAAAGTATAAGAGAAAATATTCCAAAACGGTGAAGGGAATTTAATTCCAAATTCTGTTTCGCTATTGATCTATTTTCTCTACCTGAGTGCTATCCACCAAAGGAAAGAGGATCCAGCATACACAAGTAAGCATCACCAAGATCATGAGACTCATAGAACTCGCTTTCGCTATAACCACGGAATTTTTCAACACCATCAGATGTTCGATTCGCCCAGAGAAAAAAATAGGACCGTGCAATCTTTCCAAAAATTCCTCTATTTCTGTGCGACGTAATAGAAACACACCGAGCTTAAATACATAAGCAACACAGGTCAACGTGAAAAAGGAACTCTCTACCAATTTTTGTATATCGCCTCGTATAAGATACATGTTGATAAATTGTGCTGGTAAGACTGCCACGATATACAATAAATGGAAGCCATAACCATAGATTTGGTAAAGAAGTCTGAAATAATTATGGAAAGAATTGTATGAAAAATGTTCACAAGTAAAGCCGTTTGTCAAGAAGGGGCCTATATATTTTTTTGGTCGAAACAAAACCCAATATAGGGTGTTTACGCGTATCGAAATTTTGGAACAAATAGCCCCTTTTCCAGCTCCCACTATTCTTACCGAAAAAATGCGGCTGTTCGTACCGAAATATTGGTATGCGTAGCCACGGCCAAATGAATAGGCACAAAAGGTCTATTAGATGTCTACTAAATTTTGTGATAAGTATATTATTTGTATCTGATTGATCCTTAACTTAATTTAGAAATATGATGATTGTCAAAAAGGGATCTAAAGATCTAAGTGAATGGAACAAAACATCGAAAAACAAACCTACCCACATGAATGAAAAATAATTCTTTATTAAAGAGCAATAAGTAAAATCATGACTGTTATTTTCTAATGAAAATTAATCGAAGTAGTACAGCCCCTTACAAAAAAGGGTTTCGTAGCCTATAGTTGCAATAATTAAGTCGTTAAAATCTCCTTTCTCACCCGCGCACAGTGGGGAATAAGTAGGGGAGAGTGGGGAGTTGTGGGCCACGCTTTGTTTTCAAGACATAGCTTCTCTGAACATCGATAAATTATCAATATATGAACTTGTATTTATAGTAAACTTCTCAATACATCAACTGGAGACCACGCTTAATAAAATTCCTTAATGCGCGAGAAATATCTAGGATGACGCAAATCGTATAAAAATCGATATTTGTGATTTTAGTGGGGAGTTGTGGGCCATGACAAAAAATAAAAGAAAATGGCAGATTCCAGTAGTTTATGTTTATTAAAGTTGCAGTAAATAAAAACTAATGATTTTCAAAAGATGAAAAAAAAAATATTCCGATTCACAATGTATGCAAGTGTAATATCCGGTCCTCATTTCGTCACATTCAATACGCTCAAAGGATAACTTGTTAATGTATGAAGTAAAGGTACCGATGATATCTAACACAATTGACATTCTAAATTTACTCTAAACTCACTTTTCAGAACAAGAGAAAAGAAGTTTCACTTAAAAAATTGAAATACGCATTAAGAACGACTCCCCACTAATGGTGGACCACAACTCCCCACAGCCGATATTTACGAAATGACGGAATTGCCATACACACAATGATTGTTTTACCGAAATTGTTTGATTGAATTTGTAGCCAATTGCTCAAGGAATATTTTGCAATAACGTGCCTTTGAAATCTGCTGTAGAACGGGACTTCAAATATCAACCACTTGAGTTGTACACAAACTTTTGTTTTGATTTCTTTAATCAACAATGTCAAAATACTAACTATGAGTGTTGAAACTACGAGTCGAGTTCACAAAGTAAGCTCAAACAAAAAGAGTCTTTTGGCAGTGATTAAAGCAGTTCTACCATCCAAAACATAGCGGAGATTGAGGTGACCCAAGACTCCCCACGGCCCACAACTCCCCACCGTCCCCTACATTTTTTGGTTCAAAATACGATTCCTGCTGAATCTGTGGACCGATTTAGATTTTTTTTTTGAAGCTAAGAAAATTCTGGAGAGAATTGTCGAGGCCCATTTTTGAAAAAGATCTCCAGTTTTTTATAAATAAACAAATATATGGTAAAAAATGACAATTTTTTGAGTTCAGTCCTCTGGCTTCTTAGAAATAGGGTAAAAAGTTTCGCAATCAACTCATTTTTATAGTGCAACATTTACTAGAAGATTACCCAATAGCTAGCAATAAACAAAAAAATTTGTTAATAAACAAATATTTTGTTGAAAGTTCATTTTCGCGATTTTTATTATTTTCATATTATTTCCCCTCATTTTGTAAGTAATTCATTGCATAACATCACTATGATGGAAAAATTTCTTATTTAAATAATAATTAGCAATAATATAAACAAATTTCATTAAAAAATGTGCACTTTGAATGTGTTTTGAAGAACGAAACCGTTTTTTCGGTCTGTACTTATAATTAGCTAACTCGAGGCAGTTTTAATGCAAACTGAACAATAATATTCATACTTGTTATAAACAAATTTTATAACAAATAAAAAAGGCAGGAAAAAAGTATTTTTTCATTATCAATTGATTAAAAAATTCCTCACTTGCCTCAATATGCCAGGGCAACGATACTAAAAGTTAATTCAATAATGAAAATGAAACAAAAAAATTCTGAAGCAAGTTCTTCATTCATTGCCAAAATATGACTCCAGGCTTCCATTTTACGTCTTAGGCAAGTCTTGAGCTTCAGGATCCAGGAGAATTACTTTCTTTTTCCATTTTTTCCTCTGATCTACAATTTTTGGGTCAGCTGTCATTTGTTATGAGATGAATTAGTCACAAGATAAAAAAAAATAATATAAAAATGATAAAAATGTGAGAAAATCAACATCTTACAAATAATTTGTCTATTAACAAATTTTTTTGTTTAATTTTCACTATTGAATTAACCTTTGGAATCGTTTTTCTTCAGAACACACCCAAAGTGCACATTTTTTAATGAAATTTGTTTATATTATTGTTAATTATTATTTAGATACGAAAATTTCATCATAGTGATGTTATGCGATGAATTACTTACAAGATGAGAAAAAATAATATGAAAATAATCAAAAGCGCGAAAATGAACTTTTAACAAATTATTTGTTTATTAAAAAATGTTTCTGTTTGTTGCTCGCTACTGGATAATCTTCTATAATGTTGCACTATCAAATTGAGTTGATTGCGAAACTTTTACTCTATTTCTAAGAAGCCAGAGGACTAAAATAAAAAAATTGTTATTTTTTTACCATATATTTGTTTATTTATAAAAAACTGGAGATCTTTTTCAAAAATCGGCCTCGGCAATTCTCTCCGGAATTTTCTCAGCTTTTTTCTAAAAAAAAACATCTAAATCGGTGCAAAGATTCAGCAGGAATCGTATTTTGAACTAAAAAATGTCCCCACTGTGCCGCGCTAGGGTACGGGGCAAACTTGGCGAAGATGGGGGTAACGTCATCTAGGGCGCGGGGTAAAATCGGCTTCGATAGGGGTAAAGTTGGCTGGGGTATGGGATGAGGCCCGCTAGGGTACGGGGTACATTCATCTGGGGCACGGGGTAAAATCGCCTAGGGTAACGGGTAAAGTTAGCTAGTCTACGGGGTAAACTTGGCTAGGGTATTTTTGAAGTCGGCTAGGGTACGGGATAAATTCACTAGGGTACGGGGTAAAGTCGGGTACATAGTACCGTAAAAACTAACAAAAATTTTAAAAAACCTCACCATGAAAAGAGATAGAATATAGTTAAAAAGTTGAAATTTTTTTTATTTTTCAATATAGTTCCTAAAACAAGAATCCTAAGTAGAAAGCGCGTACAGGGAAATAAATAAGAAATAGACAATCAGCAAACTGTTTTAAATTTTCCGAAAAAGAAAATATTATGCGTTATGAAACAGCGATTATATCAGCAAAGTCATCTCTTTTTCTCTATATGAAAATTTGTAATTTAAAAGTATTTATGTGATGAATAATTTAAATGTGCGCTCCTTTTTGACAAACACCTTCTAGCCAATAAAGAGAAAAATATTTATGTGAAAAAGTGATAATTTTCTGAATACCTTAAGATTGGATGTTTCACCTTGGCTGGCCATACACCGAATAATTTGAATGTCTGAAGATTCATACCAAACGCGTCTTCAGGTCTATAGATATCCATTTCTCGCGGGACAAGTTTCCTCTGGTCGTTGTGGTTGGACTCCTGAGATGTATTATTAGGGTATTACGGTACCTACCTTATTATGCAAGTTAAAGGGGTAGTTTGAATGATAGGCATGGTGGAGATATTATGGGTGGATCTGCTACTTGTTACAAAATAATAGCGAATTCTAGTGACGCCCATTCGCATTATAGCTCCCGGAAGTTTCCTATATAATTTAACCACCTTATTCTATTGATCGATTGAAAACAACAATTTCACATTAGGCTTCATTTAGTTCTTCAATAATTCAATCTGTGACGTCCTCGTGAAGAGAGAATAGTTTTATAGTATAAAAAATCCAAAGTCTGTTAAAAGAAAAAGAAGTTCTGCTGGTAATTCCACTTATTTTTGTTTCGATTGAGTCTTTTTAACACTGTAAACACTGCGATTCCATTTTAATTGAGCATCATTTTTTTGGCGTCCTATTATAATACCGAATCGTCTTGTTTTGAAGCCAATGCTCATATTATTTTACTTTGCTAACTTCAGATTGCTTCAGATTGCTTCAGAGTGCTTGAGAGAAACAGAAAACCATCAAGTAGAAAAAGCAGAGATGTGCAAGACATTACATTTTCAGTAAGAATAATTTTCATCCTTGAAATAGAAAAAAAATGAACAAAACGCAAGTATACAAATTTTCATTAGAAGAATTGCATTTCCAACCAAGTAAGATTTTTCAATCAATGAAGAAAAAAAATCTTATCTAAAATGTGGAGTTTTTAAGTTATAAAGACGAATTTTTTTCAAAAAAGTTGAATTTGCAACTCGAAAATATACATTTTCTACCAGAATAATTGATTTTTTTACTTATAAAGACGGCTTTTCAATAAAATAAGTGAATTCTTATCTGAAAAAAACAACTTTCTAGCAAAAATGAAATAGCTACATTTTTAATTTGAAAAATTAATTTCCAACAACAAAAAAACGAATTTTTTAACAAATTTGTCAAATTTTTAACCAAAAGAATAAACTTTTAACTAAAATGGTGCATCTTTAATAAAAAAATTAATTTTCGACAAAAAAGAAACTAATTTTCAACAAAAAAATGAAATTTCAACCGAATTAGGATAATTTTTAACAAAAAATATGAATTTTTAACCTAATAGTTGAATTTGCAACCAGAAAGGTTATATTGTGACAAAGAGAATCAATCAAAACAAAATCAATTTTTAACGAAATATTTCATTTTTCTAACAAACAGATGAACTTTCAACCAAAAAGATTAAATTTCTATAAAAAAAAATTTTCGACGAAAAATGGAACAGTTAAATTTTTAGTTGGGAAAAAATTAATTATCGATTAAAAGAAAAACTAAATTTCAACAAAATACATGAATTGTCAAACAAATATTTTTATTTTTAATTAAATTTTTAACCAAAAATGTTAATTTTCTACAAAAAAAAAAGACAAATTTTCAACAAAAGAAGACAAGTTTTCAACAAAAAATAGAATAGTTAAACTTTCGTTAATAAAAAGTAATTTTCGATTAAAAGAAATACATGAATTTTCAACCAAATATTTTAATTTTCAATGGAATTTTCAACCTAATAGTTGAATTTTCAACCAAAAGGTGAATTAGTCACCCAGAAGTTTAACATTCTACTACAAAAGACACAAAAAAGTTTGAAAAATATAGCGAATTTTTCAAACAAATATATAGTTGAATTTTAACTGAAGAAGGTCAATGTTCAGCCAAACATGGAATAGTTGAATTTTCAGTCCAAACAAAATTTTTTAAAAATATTAACAAAATAGTTGAATTGCGAAAGAAAGAAAAGTTTTTCAAATAAAATGATGAATTAGGAGCAAAAAAATGCATTTTTAACAAAGTAGTACCACTTAGTAGATTTTTCTCGAAGGCAAGGATAATTGAGTGCGCGAGTAGCGCGCACAATTTTGTAGTTATTTAAAATTTACATTTGTGTAAGAAGGTATTCCTTGCTATGAATTTGAAAGCAATCGATTATTTGTGAGAAGTGAAATCAACTAATTTATTTATATTTCGTCCTGAAGGACCCTAAAGTCTAAATTATTTAAATTTAAATGCTCAATGAATAAATAATTGGTAAACTCTGATAAATTGTGCAATTGAAAGACTTAAAAAAAATTTAAATCCACGCTATCATTCTTAATTCTCTAAATTAAAGAATGAATCAAAGAATTTAGAGATTTTCAAAATTATCTTATAATTGTTTAATTGTTATCCATGAATCAAAAGTTGTTTTGAAATCTATTTTAAATATTCTCTTGAAATTATTCAAGAAATAAATTAAAACTCATTCAAAACTTTTCCAGGAATCATAAGGAAATCTTTGTATTATCTTGAAACCTCTCACATTCGTTAAACAGCTTCAAAAATTTATTTCGAAATTTTGAAAAATCTACATTTAGTTTCAAAACTTTTGGAATGTTTTCAAATTTTTCAGATGTTGAAATCCTGGAAAATTAAGAAAAATCACTCAAATGTTCGAAATTATACTTTAAAAATTCTGCATGTCTCTTCAAATCTTTTCTAATATTCTCTTAGAATTGATTTTTCAAAATATTAGTCATTTCAAATTTTTCCAGGAATCTTAAGACATTTTTTTTACTATCGTAAAACTTTTATTCCCTTTAATTTATACTTCTATGCATAAATCACTTGACATTTGTAAATATAACCTTATCTAATCAGAAAGTGTTATAATACTGAAAAAATTGGATGTGCAATTTTAAGAATAATTAGACAAAAAATATCCGTCATTTTTAACCTCAATCATTTTTCGGAATAGAATTTGAAGATTTTCTTATTTTGGGGAAGATAAATCGGAGACTTTGTGCCTAAAATACAAACATAATTATTTTTCGCTAAGGATTCTTCATGTGGTTTACTAAACCTTCTAGTGTTTGTTTCTTCTTCTTAGTGCTTACTTCTTCTTTTTCTTAGTCTCATCATTCTTAACTTACAATAAATTTTCAGTGCTAGTCAACATATTATTTTAAAACAGGATTTATAAACTTATAACATTGTATATAACCCAGATTCTATATTACAATGACAGTTCACGCACGTTTAACGTTCCCATGCGTTACGTTACGTCATTGAAATTTGATTCTCACTTCAATCCTCTTTTGATCCAAAAAAGTTGTACTAAAACGTCGCTCAGTGGCATCAAAATAAGATGGCATTAAAATAGAGCCATCCGAGACTATATTTTTGGAGGACTGTTTCAATACCGAAAACTAACCTTGAAATGATACTTTTTTTTTACAGTGAATCTTTATAATTTTCACTCAATCTATGAAATCAGTTATTGATTTCAAACCGTGATTTCACAGAATTATTTGGGCGGAAATATATTGTTTTGCTAGGCAAAAAATCAGACGCGTTTTTTTGGGTTTTCACCCAAAATTGTGTTTAATGAACTTAGGGCATTTGTAAGTGTTTTCCTGAAACTATGACTTTCATGGCCAATATCTCATAGATAGGTTGGATTATATCATGGATAGGTTTCCCCTAGTTCAATTCAAGTATCTCGTAGAAACAAGGGTTTATCATCTCATAGATAAAAGTTTTTTCCTACTTTAATTCCATTATTCAATAAACACAAGGGTCTGTTAGCTCATGGACAAAAGGTTTACCCTACCTAAATTTTAGTATCTCGTAGACACAAGGGTTTATCATCTCATAGATGAAGGGTTACCCTACCTCAATTCACGGTGATTGTCTGAGGTCTTTAGGTTTGTCTTGACTCACGAAAAATTCTGAGCAGGCTATTCTATTGTTTTTGACCCTTAGAATCCGGAAATGAAGGTCCCAAAATCGTAGCTGCTCTTCTTTCCAAGATATAGTCGAAAAATATCATTTTCTATGAAAAATGATGCATAAAAATGGGAAAATAATGTACACTATGTAATTCTGTCACAAATAAAAAACGTTTTCATTATAATGGTATAATAGAGTGTTTTATAAATCAAACGAGGAGAATCCTACAACAGCATCTTTCAGTCTTTGTGGGTAAGAGTAGTGATGCATATCGATCATTTTTGGGCAAAATCGAGATTTGCTCGAAACGTAGTTGGAAGGAACTGAAATTTAATGGAGATCAAGAATATGCAATGAAAAAAGTCGATCGAGACGAGATGATCATCTCGACTGAGTGATCGTTCGTCTCGATGTGATGAGTATGGTGTTCAAGTTTTTAATTTAATCTGATGAAGTGTATAAATAAATTTTTCGTTGCCAAAGGTCAAGTAAACAAAATGAAAATTTTAGTTTGAAATGGCTACGTTTAGTGCCTTGATATTACCTGTATTTGAATTATGACGTTGATGTTCTTTAATTCTGTAATGTAATGGTCTACCAGTGTGTCCAATGTAACAACTGTCACAGTTAGAACAATCAAAACAGTAAACAATGTTTCTTTTGTGGAAAATATCTAATTTATCCTTAGTAGAAGGAAATAAGTTAAAATTAGACTTGATTGGTCTAAAAATGACCTTAATGCGTTTTTGTCTTAATATTGAAGCTATTTTATCAGTAATACCAGAAATATATGGAACTACTGTAAAAGCTTTGAGATTTAGTGAAATTATTCCCTGAATTATAAATGTTATCAATTCTTATTTTAATTAATTAATTAATTAAATTAAGTGGATAGCCATTACTAATCAAAATTTTGTCGTAATAATTGGATGTTCTGATTTCTGAATTGTGAAGAAGACAATTTTATAGCTCTATCAATAAGCCCAAAAATCATCCCCTTCTTTTGAGACCATGAATGTTGTGATAAGAAATGTAAATATCTGCCAGACCAAGTTTTTTTTTTATGGTACCAGTTTGTTAGAAGAGTTTCATTATCTTTTCTGGTGACGGAAATATCTAAAAAATTTAGTGTGGAGTTTACTTCTTTTTCATAGGTAAATTTAAAATTTGAATCATACCTATTGGAAATATCTAAAATCTCTTGTAGTTTTGTTTTAGGAATGATCATGAAAATATCATCAACAAACCTTTTGTAAAAGGGTACATTAAAACTGAGTGAAGATAAACAATCAATTTCAAGTGCTTCCATTACAATATCAGCTATTGCTGGTCATAATGGAGAACCCATAGCTATTTCATCTATTTGTTTGTAGTTTTTGTTATTGAATTAAAAAAATGTAGATCTGAGGCAAAACTCTACTGCATTTAAAAATTCATCTCTGGGTACAAGAGTATTTGAGGCAATCTAATCCCATTTGTTTTTGATGCATTGTAAAGCTAAATTGATAGGAATGTTAGGAAATAGGTTAACAACATCCAATGACACAAGAATGTGATGTTTTGGCATTTAAAAGTTGTTTAGGCAGTTGACAAAATGCCAGCTATCTTTAACATGGTACTCTGATTTTCCTGTTATCAATCATAAATGGTCAGAAACAAACGCTGCTAATTTGGAAGTAGGACTATTTATGGTAGACACAATTATTCTTAAAGGATTTCCCTTTTTATGAACTTTAGGTAGTCCATATGCTCTGGGGATGGTAGTAGCATTTGCTTCTAACTTTTTAGCTTCTATAGATGATAAATATGCTTCTTTATCCCATCTATGAATAATAATATTGTTTGATTTTTCAGTAGTGGCCGTATATTCAAATTGAATTTCTTTAAATTTAGATTTATCTGATAGTAAATTTGACATAAATTTGACAAATAATCAGGATTATCTTTGACAAACTTTATTGCTGGACTAAAATCTAAGTTATCATGGAATTTCTGTTTGTTTAAAATTGGTGAATTCAGAAAATTTAGAATGGTCTGAGAGCATTGGACTCGTAGTTCATTCTGTATATCAAGGGGTCAATTCCAAATTCCGTATTCAATTGAGGCTATAAAATCATGTGATGGAAAATTTTTTTGTTGAAAAAATTATACGAAAAACCATGGCCTAAGGACACAATTTTGACAAATTCTTCAGGTATTGTAATATCAGTCAAACTTTTGAACAAAGTGTTCGGAACTTCAAAATTTTTTTTTCGTCTAGAAATTTTTCTACGTTGTAGAGTATTAAATTTTTGTGTTAGAAATTTCTTATGTTTTAAAAAGATCTTATTATATTTAAGATTTTCAAACATCATAAAATGAACGAAGATTCGAAAAGGTAGATTTCTAATCAAAATATCATGTAAAAATTTTAATCTTTGATTAATATCAGCGATTTCGTAATGAATGTCCCTTATTTCTGTATTTAAAATTTTAATTTTAACTGTTCTAGCTAAACTGTTGATTCGGTTTCTGTTAATTGGATCAAAAAATCTAAGTTTATCAAAATTATTGAAATTTTCCAAGTGAGGTGGAATAAGACCACTTCTTCTGCATTTAATTAGAAAATTTCTTTGATTACGTAGAAGAGCTAATCTTGATAATAAGCAATTAATCTGAAATTTTTGAAAAATTTTAAAATGATCGACATGCATCACTAGGTAAGAGGAATCACTGATCAAATTTATTTTTCTTTCCTCCCAAAATTGTAAGAATTCTCTGTGTGTCGATTCTCCAGCTTGTTCTGTCTATAGTCCTAAACTTCCTGAATGTTCGAAAAATGTTATAGAACCTTTAAGATGATCAAACATGTAGTTTCAATGTGATAGAGATATCTGCTGCCATTACTACCTTTGCTAGTTCTTCAAGCAAATTGTTCAGGTGATTAATATTGTCAATTTTTCTTGTAGAAAAGCAGAAAACAACTATTTTGTTCATCGCCTTAAATGCACTTACGTAAGGTTTGTCAATCTCTTTTTTTGAGATGGTCTAGTATCCTTACTTGGTCGAGAAAGAGCACTACACTGGCCTATGAAACTGAAAGTAGTACCCAAAAATTATCATGGTGAAATATTTGAAGGAAATGCTTGCGGAAAATTGCTGAAAGAACCCAATGAGTTACTGGATCCTAATATTTATAAAGATGTAGGTCAGTTTGTTTTGATACCTTACGCAAGTGCATTTAAGGCGATGAACAAAATAGTTCATTTCTGCTTTTCTACTAGAAAAATTGATAATATAAATCACCTAGACAATTTGCTTGAAGAACTAGCAAGTGCAGGAATGAAAACAGATATCTCGATCACATTGAAGCTACATGTTTTTTTTTAGCGTCTTGAAGATTGTTCAACATTTTTAAACATTCAGAAGGTTTAGGACTATGGTCAGAACAAGCTATAATGGAAATGTTTAATGTTTGTGACAGAATTACATAGTGTACTTTATTTTCCCATTTCAATGAAACATTTTTAATCAAAAATCACATTTTATTTTTTATAAGAAAAATTTTAGAAACACTATATCATCAAGTCAATCTGTGCAAAAATTCTATTTTTGAACAAAAAGGCTCAGAAACATTATGAATCCAAAAATCAGTTATTTTGAAAAAACATATTCGAAAAGTTCAAAATATGCAAAAAGAATTGCATAGAAAGGCCTCAAAATATGTTTCCAAACAACATTTTGATTTCTCGGCGATGGTCAATTCCTCTCCAGCTACCTGCGTACAGTTCCCCCACCACGCCACCACGCGGCTTCTCCTCACTTAGCCGCATTGCTGCTGCCGAGACTCGTAAGTAGGTTTTTTTTTGTTCAACACAAAAAATGAATAAAACAAATAAAAATTATACATAATATTTCCCACTATTTATAACTTTTCCGCGTGGGACACTATGATAAATATTATGCAATTTGTTTATCAAAGTTAACTAAAAATACTATTTTAACAAATAAAAAGCAGAACAAAAGGGATTTTCGTAAATATATTTTCAATCATAACCGCAGGAAAATCACTCGCAGTTATCAGTACCTGATTTTTAAGTTAAATTTGTAACTTAAAAGTGCTTCAGTATTAAAAATTAAACGAATGAGAACAGATCATATAAAAATTCACAAATCGAAATTACATTTGCAAACTACAGGTATGAATAATAGGAACTTGTGCTAAATAAAATTATTATTATTCTACTTTTTATGTGCTAAAATAGTATTTGTAAATAACTTCCATAAAAAATTGCGTAATATTCATCATAGTATCCCAGGCAGAAAAGTAATACATAGGTGGGAATATTTTATATAACTTTTATTTGTTTTATTAATTTTTTGTATGAAACAAAAAAAATCTTTTCAAGGCAAAGTATTGGAAGGAAAATTTTGAGCAATCTGATTGGTGAAGCAATGAAAAAAATCTATTATGTTTGATAATGAGCCTCTTAATTAAGCTAGGAATTCGTCTATTCATACATTTGCTCTGGGAGTGAAAAATTGCGTGAATGATAATTTTGAGAAATGCGATTAATTGAGAAAGAAACCTAATTTATGATGTTAGTTAATAAGTTTTTAAATCTGGCCAAATTTTATCTTCCTGAATTCCCCAAGTTGAGTGAAATGTTGCACAAATTAATTGAATCTGCTGCAGTTGACTTGAGTAAAATATACTGACAAATTTTCCATAAAATTTCACATAAACTTGAACATTTGTTCTTTAATTGTCAACTTTTTAGGTTGAATAACATATCGTTGCAATCTTCATAATTCGCAGATTTCGATTATTGTATTTGTAAGTGATCAAATGCTACATTTAAAAAATGTTATATTCCGCATTTTAGTCCAAAGGACTACCGCTGACCAGGCTCGGCGGCAGCAGTTCGGCTGAGTGAGGGGAAGCGGCGTAGTGGGGACACCCACGCAGGTAGCTGGGGAAGAACAAAAAATTCAGAAATCCAAAAGTCCTCAGCACTTAAAATGCCAAAATAGGCTCGAAACATTTTTTTCGCAAAGTTTCAGAAAAATCACGCTAATATTAATTTTTTTTTGTAATCTGCGGAGTATACTCAATTTAATTTTTTTTAAATGCTCTTTTAATCACAGAAAATTTTCAAGATAAATTTATTTATTTTTATCCGCATTTTTAAAAATTGTATATACTTTGTAGACTACGAAAAAAATAGTAATGATTTTTCCAAAACTTTGATAATCATATTTCAGATGATCAGTAGAAATAATCTTACGTTATTTTTTCAGAAAGTAAGTCGACTTCAACAAATGGATAAAAATATTAAAAAATCAAGAATAACCTGTGCAGAGAAATCTACTAGCTTCGATTCAATGAAAAAAAAATTATTGATTGTATCTGATAGTGCATAACTCATTCTATATGATACTTCGTGCACAAATTATTTGAAATTTTCCTGGTAAGGAAGAAAAATAATTTAAATATGGAAAAATTGCAAACAGTAGTTGAAATAAATCTTAAAATATATATTGAGCACCTACAGCTATTTAACTACAAATTACACTTACCTTTAAAGAGTTTTTACAAGCATTGGAATACAAATTTATTATTTAAAATTAAAATAATAAATTTATAATTGTGACCAATGGAATGTCAGATTCTTTTATTTTCATCCAAATATTGATAGTTTCTAATCCCTGTGGCTGAAATACCGATAATATTAGCTTTCTGTGACGTATGGGATGCGGTTTAATTTAAATTTTAATTAACTTACCTACTGCTCCCTGATAGGAAATTAATGGCATTTCAATTAATAGTTGCATCAAAGTTTATAATTATTTTCTATATTTTCATAATGATCTGGAAATAATTTAGAGAAAAGCGGGATACTTCTTTTCAAGTTAATTTTTTTCCGACCTGGAAGCAGCTCATATCTGCCTCATTATCTCCCGTAACATAACGATCCGGTGGGGCAAAGACTCACCCATCCGCTAGATTCATTGATATCTGGGTCATATCACATCCGCCGCTCTTGAGATTTTCTTCAGTTTATCCTCATTTTTAATAATTTTGCATCACTAAATCCATTCTCCCGCTTTTCTCCTTTTCCCCTTTTTCCCCTTTATCCCCTTCATTCCCCATTCCACGCTTGAATTTAAAAAATCCACAAAAGCACCTAAATCGCAAATAATAAGGCGCGAAACAAACAATTTTCAACAATTTAGTTAAATTTTCAACTAAAGAGGTGAATTTTCAAGCAAGAAAAACTTCTTATTCATTAGAGAAAAAAAATGTCAACCAAATTTTCGAATTTTGAATCAAAAGAGGCGAATTTTCTAAAAAACACTTGAATTTTAAACCCAAAAATATGAATTCTTAACCAAAAAGTTGATTTGCAACTAAATATTCGAATTTGCAATAAGAGAATTGTATTTTCAAGTCATAAAGACGAATTTTTTACAAAACATTTTAATTTTCAACCAAAAAATGTCAATTTTAAATAAAAAAGTTCATGTTTAAACAAATAGTTTAAACTATTTTTCAATAAAAGAGTTCAAATTTGAACCTGTAAATGTGAATTTTCTAAGAAAGAATGAATTTTCAACAGAAGAGATTAATTTTAAACCCGAAAATATCAACTTTTAACCAAAAAGTTAATTCATGAAGTAGCTTAATTTACTACAAAAATAGTAGTGAAATTTTTAAACCAAATAGAGAAATTTGCCACAACAAAAGTTGAATTAATAACCTTATTATTATTATTATTTACAATTCATTTAAATGTTATTATTTAATATTTATTCAAATTTTCTGAACATTAAAATTGTACATATTTATAGTCTTCATAGCCGGAAGATTGTGTGTTCAATTCTCACTGCCTGCAATTTTTTATTTCTTTTTTATTCATTAAAATGCTTATAAATATAATTTTCTCCAATATTCTTAAAAACTACGCAAATAATAAATTCTGTAATGCCTTTTTTCACGTAAAAACTAACTTTTTTTTAACTTCATCACATTTTTCCCCAAAAAAATTGTATTATGGTTACCAATTATATGTTAAATCAGAAATATGGATGAGGTTTTTTGAATGAAATAATTTTTCAGCTTCTGATATTCATTTGAGCCATTTTTAGACACTTGTCTCCCAAATATATTACAGAATACTTCCACATTTATTATTCTTCCTCCAGGCGCTGAGTCCCTCAGCATACAAACTCATAAAAAAAAGATTGGAAATTTTACAGAACTTTAATGGAAGGAATTCAAGAGGAAATGCCCAGACGCTTGAGGGGAAATATCCCTCTGAACATTGCTAATGCTGACTGCGAAACTGTGAGGGGTAGACGATGCAAATCCTATGCCAAATTGGCACAATATTTGGTGTACATGCATGCACATATGCGTAACTATACATAGAGCTTGAACATATACATATTGTATATATACATATATATTTCTGTATACACTATATTCTGCATACAAGGTCCGTTTCGGAAACCGGATTAATCAGTTTGTCCTCTTGCAGCGTAGTTTATGTTTGATTAAGACGTGTTGTCGTAAACTTGCAGAATAGATGTTGTAAGGGATGCAGAGGATGGCTATGAAAACTGAGTGAATGGGTTTATGTTCTGTAATACATATGATACGAGATGAAATGATACAGCAAGGAAACAATTGCAATGACAATAGGATGGAATTTTGAAAATTTTGAAAATTCAACTATTTTGTTGAAAATATGATTTTTGGTTACAAAATGAATTGATTTGTTAAATATTTTCATTAATTTATGTTATGGTTTTTGACTAGAAAAATAGTAACTAATATGGTGTTAACGTTTTTGGTCCACTTAGCCTAAAACCAATATTTTTTTAATATTGATTTAATAATTTTATAAGTTGTGAAAAAAATCTCTCCAGCTCCGCTGGGATTCGAACACCAGGTCATTCAGATTTCCCGTCTAATGCTGTAACCAACTAAGCTCAGTAGAGACGAGAAGATTTTCTTCACACCTTCTAGAAGTTCAATGTCGACGTCATTCAATGTACTTGTGAGATTCATTTTTAATCTTTTCAATCTGAAAGACCTGGTATCCGAATCCCAGCGAATCTAGAGATTTTTTTCACAACTAATAAAATTAATAAATCAATATTCAAAAAATATTTATTTTAGAAGAAGTAGACAAAAAAGAGTAACATCATATCAATCACTCTATCGCTAGTAAAAAAACACCTGAAAGACCTGGTGTTCGAATCCCAGAGAAGCTAGAGAGATTTCTTTCACAACTCATAAAATTAATAAATAAATATTCAAAAAATATTGATTTTAGACCAAGTAGACAAAAAACATTAACATAATATTAAGTAAGGAGCTAGAGAGATTTTTTTCACAACTTATAAAAATTAATAAGTCAATATTTAAAAAATATTAATTTTAGAACAAGTAGACAGACAACATTAACATCATATTAATTAATATTTCTCTGGTCAAAAACCATAACATCAATTAATAAAAATCACTTTCATGTTGGAATGATTAAAAATGAATCTTGCAATTACATAGAATGACGTCGACATTCAACTTGTATGAGTTGTGAAGAAAATCTTCTCGTCCCTCCGTAGCTCAGTTGGTTGAAGCATCCGACCTGAAATATAAAAGACATGAGTGTTCGAATCCCAGAGGAGCTGGAGAGATTTTTTTCACAACTTATAAAAGTAATAAATCTATATTTCAAAATATTGAATTTAGACCAAGTAGACAAAATACATTAACATCAGATTAATTAATATTCCGCTGGTCAAAAACCATAACAGCAATTTACAAAAATCACTCTTGTGTTGGAATAATCCAAAATGTATCTTGCAAGCACATTGAATGACGTCGACATTCAACTTGTAGGAGTTGTGAAGAAAATCTTCTCGTCCCTCCATAGCTTAGTTGGTTACATTGATTTCAGTCCAAGTAAACAAAAAACATTAACATCATATCAATTACTATTTCGCTGGTAAAAGAACATCTAAAAGATCTGGTTTTCGAATCCCAGCTCTGCTAGAGAGATTTTTTTCACAACTTGTAAAATTAATAAGTAAATGTTCAAAAAATATATATTTTAGACCGAGTAGACAAGAACATTAACATAATATTAATTACTATTTCGCTGGTAAAAAAAACATCTAAAAGATCTGGTTTTCGAATCCCAGCTGTGCTAGAGAGATTTTTTGCACAACTTATAAAATTAATAAACCAATGTTAAAAAAATACTGATTTTAGACTAAGTAAACGAAAAACATTAACATCACATTAATTAATATTCCGCTTGTCAAAAACCATAACAACAATTTATAAAAATCACTCTTATAGTGGAATGAACAAAAATGTATCTTGCAAGTACATTGAATGAAGTCGACATTCAACTTGTAGAAGTTTTGAAGAAAATTTTCTCTTCCCTCCGTAGCTTAGTTGGTTGAAGTATCTGACCGGAAATCTGAAACACATGAGTGTTCGAATCCCAGCAGAGCTAGACAGATTTTGTTCACAAATTATAAAATTAATAAATAAATGTTCAAAAAATATTTATTTCAGACCGAGTAGACAAAAAACATTAACATCATATTGATTACTATTTCGCTGGTAAAAAAAAACATCTAAAAGATCTGGTTTTCGAATCCCAGCTGGGCTAGAGAGATTTTTTTCACAACTTATAAAATTAATAAACCAATGTTCAAAAAATATTGATTTTATACCAAGTAGACAGAAAAGATTAACATCATATTAATTACTATTTCACTGGTCAAGAACCATAACTTCGATAAATTCGATAAATTCGACTTGTAGAATTTGTGAAGAAAATCTTCTCGTCCCTCCGTAGCTTAGTTGGTTGAAGCATCCGACCAGAAATCTAAAAGACATGAGTGTTCGAATCCCAGCGGAACTAGATTATTAGATATTTAAAAATATGGATTTTAGACTAAGTAAACGAAAAACATTAACATCAAATTAATTACCATTCCGCTGGTCGAAAACCATAACAACAATTTATAAAAATCACTCTTATGGTGGAATGAACAAAAATGTATCTTGCAAGTACATTGAATGACGTCGACATTTAACTTGTAGGAGTTGTGAAGAAAATCTTCTCTTCCCTCCGTAGCTTAGTTGGTTGAAGCATCCGACCAGAAAACTGAAACGCATGAGTGTTCGAATCCCAGCAGAGCTAGACAGATTTTGTTCACAAATTATAAAATGAATAAATGAATGTTCAAAAAATATTTATTTCAGACCGAGTAGACAAAAAACATTAACATCATATTGATTACTATTTCGCTGGTAAAAAAAACATCTAAAAGACCTGTTTTTCGAATCCCAGCGGTGCTAGAGAGATTTTTTTCACAACTTATAAAATTAATAAATAAATATTCAAAAAATATTGATTTTAGATCAAGTAGACAAAAAAAATTAACATAATATTAATAACTATTTCGCTGGTCAAAAAAAAAGGATCTGAAAGACCTGGTTTTCGAATTCCAGCAGTGCTATAGAGATTTTTTTCACAACTTATAAAATTAATAAGTCGATATTAAAAAATATCAATTGTAGACCAAGTAGACAATAGTATATATTGTGTTTTTTTAATGTGTGGGACACGATACTTTTTCTCTAATTTGTTTAAAAAGTGCTAGTTTTTATTTGCCTGTTTTTTGTGTAAAAAGAAGGCGATTTTTTGTCGATTGACGCAACAATAACACCGTATTTTCGGAGTAACTGACGGTGTTTTAAGTTAGGGCCGGAGCCGGAAAATAGAATGATGGTGGCTGCGCACGATTCTAAAGCACCCCCGAGGCAGCACGAAAGCACCCGGAGTAACACGAAGTAGTTTGCACTTTATTTACTTTTTTCACTGTGCCTCACTATTGTCACAGCGTCCATTTACTTTTTACACTGCATTCTTAAACTTTTTTCACTGTTGCCCAGAAAGGTCGGCACTGCGCATGCGCCAGGTCATCGACCAAAAATCGGTCACTTTTTACACCAAAAACAGGTGGAGAAATTGGCACTTTTTCGCAAATTATAGGAAAAAAACATTAACATCATATTAATTACTATTTCGCTGGTCAAGAACCATAACATCAATGACTAAAAATCACTTTCATGTTGGAATGATTAAAAATGAATCTTGCAAGGACACTGAATAACGTCGACATTCAGTTTGTAGAATTTGTGAAGAAAATCTTCTCGTCCCTCCGTAGCTTAGTTCGTTGAAGCATCCGACCAGAAATTTAAAAGATATGAGTGTTCGAATCCCGGCGGAGCTAGAGAGATTTTTTTCACAACTTATAAAATTAATAATCAATATTTAAAAATATTTATTTTAGACCATGTAGACGAAAAACAGTAACATCACATTAATTACTATTCCGCTGGTCAAAAACCATAACAACAATTTACAAAAATCACTTTTATGTTGGAATGATCAAAAATGTATCTTGCAAGTACGTCGAATGACGTCGACATTCAACTTGTAGGAGTTGTGAAGAAAATCTTCTCGTCCCTCCGTAGCTTAGTTGGTTGAGGCATCCGGCCAGAAATCTAAAAGAAATGAGTGTTCGAATCCCGGCGGAGCTAGAGGGATTTTTTCACAACTTATAAAATTAATAAATCAATATTTCAAAATATTAATTTTAGACCAAGTACACTAAAAACATTAACATCACATTAATTACTATTCCGCTGGTCAAGAACCATAACATCAATTAGTAAAAATCACTTTCATGTTGAGATGGTTAAAAATGAATCTTGCAAGTACATTGAATGACGTCGACATTCAACTTGTAGGAGTTGTGAAGAAAATCTTCTCGTCTCTCCATAGCTTTGGTTAAAGCACCAGACTGGAAATCTGAAAGACCTGGTGTTCGAATCCCAGCGGAGCTAGAGAGATTTTTTTTAAACTTGTAAAATTAATGAATCAATATTTAAAAAATATTCATTGCAGACCAAGTAGAGAAGAAACATTAACATTATATCAATGATTGGTTGAATATTTGTCTTTTTGTATAGAAAATTCGTCCTTCTTGAATGAAAATCTAAAAATGCATTGGAAGCTTTTTTCGAATTTTCATGTATATTGCCCGGAAATTTATTCGAATCGACTCAAAAATAAATATATTTTTTGTTTGTTTATTGAAAAAAATAATATTTAGTGGTGGCGTACAGTAGGAGGAATCGGGAATTTACTGTTCATAATCCACTACAGCCCACAATTCTTGAACGATTTTATTGTTTTTTTTTCAGAAATGCTCAGAATTAAATCCTGCAGAACTACTTCCGGCCCGATTTCTCAAGTTCACCCAGTGGAATTTATTATTTAAACAAACACAATGCCAAAATTAAATTAGTTAACAATTACCTTTATTATGAATATTCTAATAGACCAATTGTATTTTTTTCGAAGTTATGTTTTTTTTCTACATACAACTTTCAAATTAATCTCAAATTATGATGAATAGCTGCAGAGAAATACAAGTTTTGAATATTTGTATTATTAATAACAATATTATGAAAAAATGAAACATTTAGCGTTTTCGGCCGGAAAAAATTTTTTTTTCTGCTAAATCATGTGACACCAACTAGGTGTTGTTATCGCTATAAACAATATTTTAAATAAAAAGAATTATTATATCTTTTTCTGAATTAAGTCTTCCATTGTTGCTAATCGAGAATGCTGGTATTACACAATAATTCTTCAAGAGTGAATATACTTGAACGTTATTAACTTTTAATAATTTAAAATAATATAGTTTCGCTTAATACTGTTCCTGCATTACAAGTATGTCACTATTTTTCATAATTCATTCAAATTTATTAATAATCTAAAGCTGTTTGCCGTCCTAAGTTCTTGAATATTTTGTTTTCAAAAATATCTTCACATAAGTATAAGTGGTAAAAAAATCAAATAATAGCAGAATAGTTTTTCTTTCATATTTTTTTTATAAAAGTTACAATTTCCTATTATTATGGTTAATAATATTAATTAAAAGTTACTAACAAAGTTACTTATTCACGTACCACTATCAAGATGCAATTAAAATAATCATTACGGAAAAACCGCTTATTCAGACATAACATTGCCATAAATTGCTGTTCATATAAAATGTTGATTAATTAATGACAACAAACTTAATTTTTTAAACAAATTAATATTGTTCATAAGTATTTTAATCTACACTAATGCCAGAAAGTTGCTTTTTTTCTTGACAATTGTCACTTGTAATTCATTTTTCACCTTTTTGAAGTAATAGTTTATGCAAGTCAACAAAAATAATTATTTAAACAATTTTTGTTTGTTTGTAACTATCTTCTCTTAGATAAGTGCTTTTTTGAGCTCTTCTTCGACTTTTTAGTCAGGAACAAATAATGAATATTAATATTAATTTCAGCAAAAAGGTTTTGCGTATTTAGTTATGAACCAATAATAAATAAACATTAGAGAGAATCATATTTTGAATAATCTCTTTCTTTTTATGAGTATATTTTTCTAAAATAAAACAGATATTCGAAACATTCTTCAAGTTTTCTATATATGTCATATTGAATCTAAATTTCCTTTGAAATACTTACAAAGAGCCTATGGTTCAAATTAATAATAATATTTGTTATTTGTTTCTAACTAAAAGTCAAGGAAAATCTCAAAATTTCAGGAAAATCCGCAACTTTCTAGTAACACTCCAAGAGAAGATAATTTTTAACCATAATCAATTGTTTAAACAATAATGTTTGTCAGCTTCCATCAATTATTACCTCATTAGGTGAAAAGTTGACAAAAAGTTCAAGGATTAAAAAAAAACCGCAACTTTTTAGCACTTGTCTAATAGAGGATTGATTATGAACATTAATAAATTGTTCAAATAACTATGTTAATTTGCAATATTCATTACTTCACTGAGTGAAAAGTGGGTAAAGAGTTAGAAATTTCCTCTTTTTTGGTTAAAAATGCAAGTGTTAGATTGAAAATTAACTTTTTTTTTAATTCATATTTGCGGGTTGAAAATAGTACAATTTTGTTGGAAATCCGTTTGTTGTATTTTATTTAAGTCTTTGGTTGAAAATTTGAATATTTAGTTGTCAATTTATGTTTCTATTCAAAATGTAACTTTTCGGGTTGAAAATTCCACCGTCTTCTAAAGATTTCGTCTTTTTGGCTTCAAAATGTAAATATTTTTTTGAATATTTTTTTATTTGGACAGAAAATTCATCTTTTTAAGTCGAAAATTCTACAATTTGGTTAAAATGTCTACTATTTTGATAAAAACTTAATTAATTTTGTTGAAAATTTAATTGTTTTGTTGAACATTCAAGTATTTGGTTAAAAAGTCATCTTTTTCAGTCGAAAATTCAACTCTTACTTAACTCCTATCATTTCCTATCACCTCACTGCCCTTTCCCCATTTTCTCTACTTTCTCATCCCTCACTTCTCCTTCCATAATTTCCCCTCTATTCCCCTCCTGTCATATACTCTCGCTTCTCCTATTTCCTCTACCCTAATTTTCCCTGCTTCCCCTACCAACATTCCTCTTCACTTCCCCTACTTTCCCTCCCATAATTTTCCTTCAATTCCCCTCTCATAATTTCCTCTTACCTCCCCTACTTCCCCTTTTAAAAAAGAAACTTCTAAAAGTCAGTCTCAACCCATTTTGCCACTGAAACTTCAACTAAGGATAGAATCTGGGCTATAAAGTTTACATTTTTTTTCTTTCATCAAAAAAGGAATTTCTGGTGGCACAAGTGCTCACAGCGGTTGTTAATCCTAGAAACTTTAACTTTAGTGGCTCGCTATGCCAGAGCTGTGCTGTAAGTGGTTGTAAATGTTAGAGTTCTAGTCCCATGAAATTGTTACCATTGTAACTGACCTTCGACCTCGAGGGCACCAAGTAGAGCCCATCAAATTTAAATAGGTTTTGAACCCCTGGTAGGAGATAAAAACTTTTGCTTTGTTTGAAATCCTTATTTTATTCTAGATACGATTCTTCCGGGACTTTTAGATCTTGATGTTTCAGTATTCAGGAGGAATTTGATAAACTGCAAATTTAGTTTAAAAAAATGTGAATTACTAACGATGATCTGCACTTGATTCGCAGAGATGCTTTTGTTTTGTCAATCCTGTTTTCTTTAATTGAGTTGTTTTATTATTTAAAGTTTAGAAACAAATTATCGTAAAAGGAAATAATGTTTAATTTTTATTATATGAAAATCATTGGGATTAAAAATTTTCGGAACTCTACAAAAAAAATTAAATTAGTAACTGAAAACTAATATTTTTGAAATAAATATATTTTCAATTTTACTTACTATGTTTTTTTTATTTTCTTTCTCAGCTAATCAGTTTTTCAATTTTTCAATAAAATAAAAAACTAAGAATAAAAAAGCGGCCTCCAAACTTTTTGACATCTGTTATACAATGACGTTCTTAATTTATTATATAAAAAAATCAGAATGATTTTTGGATATTATAAAAGTTTTATTTTACTTTGCTATTTTTGAATCATTCAAAAGTGTACATTTAAAACTGTTTAATCTTGTTGATTAGCTTTCATCTTGAAGTTTGGTTTCATTTTTTGAACTTTTATAACTGTATCGTTTCAAAAAAATTTATATTACGTTGCTTAAAGAATAATTAAATCATTTCAAATGGAAAAATTGTAATAATTGCACAAATCCCTATCCAAAGTTATCGATATGAAACAAGCTGGACTTTCAAAATTTTAAATAAAAAATTTCTATTTCTTTTGTTAAAATTGAGAATATTCAAGGCAATTGAAATGTTACAGAATTCTTGAAATTCAATAAAATCATTTATTTCTCTGATTTCTCAAAGAAAAAGTGAATATTCTGAATTTCCTGAATTCCTGAAGTTCCTTGAATTCTCTAATCCTAAGTTCTCTTTGAATTTCCTGAAATATTTGAATTCTCAAAAATCTTCGAATTCCTTGAATTGTCTAAAATCCTTGGTTTTACAGAATTCCTAAAATATTGTGAATTCCCTAAATGCTCTGAAATTCTTAAATATCCTGAATTTCTTAAATATTCGGAATTCACTGATTTCCTTTAATACTCTGAATTCCTCAAATTCCTTGAATTTCCTAAATCCTCTGAATTCTTTCAATTATTCCGAATTCTTCAAATATTCTCAATTCTTTAAATTCCTAGAATTTCCTAAATTCTCTGAAGTTTTCTGAATTTTCTATTTCCTGAATTCTCTGAAGTTTTCTGAATTTTCTGTAAAACTTGAATATCCTCAATTCCTTAAATACTCGGAATTCACAGAATTTCTCAAATATTCTAAATTCCTTACATTTTCTGAATTCTTGAAAATCTCTGAATTTTTCAAATTTTCTGAATTCCTAAATTCGCTGAAAACTTTGATTTCTCTAGATTCACCGAAATCCTTGAATATTCTAAATTTCCTGAATATTATGGAATTCCTTAAATTCTCTTGATTCCCCGATTTCCTGGAATATTCTGATTTCCTGAATTCCTTATATTCTTCTAAATTATTCAAATACTCGGAACTCTCTAAATTCCTTGAATTTCTTGAATGCTTCGAAATTTTCTGAATTCCTGTAATCCTTGAATATCCTACATTATTGGAATATCCAACATTCCTTGAATATTCAGAATTCCTAGCATTTCTTGAATTACCTGAATTCCTGAAAATCTCTGGATTCCTTAAATTCTCCGAATTCCTTAATTCGCTAAAAACTTTGACTTCTCTGAATTCCCTGAATATTCTGAATATTCTGAATTTCCTAAATTCTCTGACTTCGTAAAACTCTCTGAATTCCTTGAATATTCAAAGTTCCTGAAAGTCTCTGAATTCCCTGAATTCCTTGAATTCTTCGGAATCCTTCAAATATTCTGAATTCTATAATTCCTTGAATTCCCTGAATGCTCTATAATTTTCTGAATTCCCTGTAAGACTTTAAAGTTCTGAATTCCATGAATATTCGGAATTCTCTGAATTCCTGTAATTTTCTGAGATCCTTGAATATTATTGATTCTTTGAATCCTCTACATCCCTTGAATTCTTTCAAATCTTCTGAATTCTTTGAATTCCCTAAATTCATAAAATTTCTTAATTTCCTTAAACTCCTCCAAACTCCTCTCAATTTTTTGCATTATTTTTAAGTTCTTGGAATTCTCAGAATTCAGGAAATTCCCCAAATTCAAAGAATTCAGATAGCTTAGAAATTTTAGATGAATTCAGATATACCTGGGAATTAGGAATAATTCATAAAATTTCCCGGAAGTTCAAAGAATTCTAAATAATTTGAGTGAGTTTTAAAGCATGCCGATCAACGCTAAACAATGAAGTTAATAATTTAAATATAATACAAATACTTTAAGTTTTTAGAAAAATATATTTGAATTGATATTCAGTTTACTTGTATGTAGTCGATGTAAGTTTGGCTCTTCCAAAATGACTTTAGGAGGATGTAATTCCGTTCGAAGCAGGCGACACATTACCATAACCATTCTAATCCCCTGATGGGACTCTCCGAAACAGCGATAATAATACATTTGCGTTTAATATACCCTCAGGCGAAATTAAAGTCTTAGAGTTAATCCTTCCTCAATTCTCTCGAATTTTCTATACCCTATGGGTAATTTTCTCGACCATTTGGATTTAATTTAACTGTTATTTATTGGTCTCTAGAGAGAGGAACACATGAATTTTCAACTAAAAGAGATCAGTTCTCTTCCCTTTCCTCTTACCATAAAAAATAGTTTTTCAACGATTTTTAAATTAAATGTTTGCTAGTTACTTTCCTTTAATAGGATTAACCGTTTGGTACTGTCCTGTTCCTTCGCTTTCTCTTAGTTCTCCCAATTTCTTCATCAACGTCACTCTGTGTCCATTACTAATCATAATCCATCTTACACACTCATCCACACTCATCTGTCCATCTTCCTTTCCTGTACACTTCTCGAATACCTGTGCCCATGACTCCATTTCGTATCCACATTCTCTACACAGACTCTCCTCTTCATCCATCCCATATCTAGAAGCTCTCACTCGAGTCATTTTAAACCATACCACCCTACTCCATTCATCTTTCTTTCTTATTTTCTGCAACTGTCCTGGTTCCTTCATCCCTTTGATCATCATATACATACCATCTTGTGTACCTAGAGTCCATAATCTTTCTCCGTCTCTCTTCTTGTCTTACTAGTAGTCCTAACTATATGTCCTGCCACTCCAGTACCCCTTCTCGTATATCACAAACCCTCCACATCCACATTTTTTCCTTTCTCCTTTTCTCATTTCGAATTTCCCAAATTGCTTCCTTGTTCAGAATTTTGCCCAGAATGCTTGTGCTATTCTGCTCCCGTCTCCCTTTTTTAGGTTCTCTACAGACTTCCAGGCTTACTTAATTTGCCTAGGTAGCATTTTTTCCCTTCCTAATTCTTCCCTCAACATGTATTCTGGACAACTCCAACTAACCCTTATTACCCATCTCAGAAATCCCTCATGCATGCTTTCCACTTTCTTATGTTCCTTCCATCCCTAGACCTCCACTCCATAAAACAATACCGCCAAAACCAAGGCATCAATCAACCAAATCCTTATCCTCCAATCGTCATTCAACCTTCTCTTTCCTGTGCCGTCATCCATTCTTCAGGCCACCCTTCTCCTCTCCAGACCTTGTTGCAGATCTCCCATATCCCCTCCCTAACCGCTTCTCCTCCATACTTTATGGCTTCGTTCTCCATGCCGACCTTCTCTGTAGCCTTGTTTCTTTTTAGTCTCATCGACTTCTTCTTTTGTTATTTCGTTCCCTATCTCCATTTCTCCCTGGGATATCCTTCTATTTTCCCCCTTGATCCTATTTTTCTCTTCCCCTAACAGACCCTTGAAATAATCTGTTCACTCATCAATTTCTATTTCTTCATTCGAGTCCATCCTTCCTCATCTTTCCCTATTTATCACATCCCAAAACCTACCTTCTTCAATCGCTTCTTCTACTTCTTTATTGTATTTCTACTTTTCTGTTCGCTTTTTCCTCTCTAGCATCCTCTCATGTTCCCTTTTTCTCATGTTGTACTCCCCCTCCTCCATTTCCTCTTTCCTCCATTTTCTCACACACTCTTTCATTATCGCTTTACTCTCCTTGCATTTCTTGTCCCACCAGCCTTTCTTCCCTTCTCCTCTTTCTTCTTTTGTACCTATCTCATCCCTTACCTTCTCAATCGACCCTTTCAGCCTTCCTATTAACGAGTCTACTCCCTCTTCCTTCTCATACCTAGCGTTCCCCTCTTTCAATTTTTGTTTAAACTCTTCAAATTATTTTACCCCCAGACTCCCATTTTTGTATTCCTCTCTCTCCCTCTTTCCTTTCTCTCTCTGCCGCACTTACGGACGCCACCTTTCAGTGTAACTATTATCGGGAAGTGCTCGGACTATATCTCATTCCCCACCTTCATACTCCCTATCATATTCCTCAGTCTTCCTTCCGCCAGAATGAAGTCCATGACTTTTTCAACCTTACCTGGAAATGTGATCTCTTCTTCCTCATCTCCTTTTATATTGCCATTACATAACATGATGAACCTTTAATACATTTTGTTTTAGATTTAAACTTTTTGTTCAGGCTTAAAATTATCTTTAAATTATTTAAAAACCTCTAAATATCTCTTAAATTCACTAAAATTATTTCTAAAAGTTTGCAATCTTGTAAAATTGGCAAATTTTCCTTTAAAATCTTTTACATTAATTTTTGGAATTTTAGAAAATCATTTAGAATGTTTTGAAACCTTCTTAAGGTTTACATTATTTTTGAATATTTACAAAACTTCTATGACTTGACAATATCTTCTGAAATAATTCATTTTTCCTTAAAAAAATATGCAAATACTACAAAATTAAAAATATTGCCCAAAAATTGTTCAAAATCTTCTTTCGACATATTTTGAAATCTTGAGAACTTAAAAATAATCTTTTGAAATGAAAACTAAATCATTGTGATTTCTGAAATTCTGTAAAATAAAAAATAAACATTTATATTTTGAAAATTTTAACATGATCTTTGACAAAATTCTTTTGAATTCTTTTTCATAATTAGCTGTCAGGCTTAAGCTCCTGTAAACTTAACTTGAGAACTTTGACCTCAATAAGTGACTTCTGTGGAATTGGATTTTTTTACGATCTCAGATCATGTTACGATGCTTTTCCTGAGATTAAGACGTCAGAAAACAGAGGATTTTCTTCAATTTCTGACAGTAGTCTTCTATTGTCTTGTAATCTCAGGAGTAGGTATTATCTTTTTTAAATTTTTTATGTTGAATATTGAATAGCGTGGATTAATGGTCTCCTATATTTGGTGGAACGAAAAAAAATTTACCGCAGCCCGGATTTGAACCAGGAACGCCACTACACTTAAGTGCAGCATTCACAAATTACGCCACCGAGGCTGTAGCAGTTTGAAAATTTTGAATTTTAATTTGAAATTTTTTTGTTCCGTTTATAAAATATTCTATGTTAAAAATGTTACAAGATTGAAATTATAGTCTTCGAAAATTTCAAAAAATTTCAGTTAAACGAAGGGATGAATTTTCAACTAACTTAATTGTTTTCTTTTTGGAAATTCAATTACTTGGGTTAGAGTTGAAACACTTTGTTAAAAGTTTATTTTTTTGTTGAAGTCTTAACTTTTTGTTTGGAAATTTAAATATTTGGTTGAAAATTTGTTTTTTTTTCTTGGTTTGAAATTAATGTATTTAACTCAAAATGTAAGTTTTTCATCTTGGGTTGAAATCCAATCTTTTTTTGAAGAAAAATAATCTTGTTGGTTGAAATTTCATTTTTTTTATGAAAATGCAACTCTTGGGTTGGAAATTAACCTTCTTATTAAAAATTCATTTTTTTATCAAGAATTCAACCGTTTTATAGAAAAATTTATCTTTTGGTTTGAAAGTTGAATCATTCTGATAACAAAAATTTCTTTTCAGACCAAAAAATCTGTGTTTTTGGAAATCTTATGTTTTTAGGTTGAAAATTCCACTATTTTTTTATTTCTTTTTTTGTTTGGTTGAAATACCATTCGACTATTTGATTGAAAATGCACTTTTTTATAGGAAAAAAATTCCAGTATTTCGTGATTCAACTATTTTGACGAAAATTATTTTTTTTTTCTCGAAAATTCAAGTATTTTCGTAAATGTGATATTTTTTGGCCAAAAATTCCACTGATTTTTTAACAAATCTTTTTCCTGCATGAAAAATTCATCCTTCTGGATTTAAAATTCATCTTTTGATTGCAAATATAACTATTTTAAAAAAAATCAACTTTCTTGGTTGAAATAAATAAATTAAATTTTAATTTTGACTCAAAATTGTTTTATTCTGTCATGAAGATTCTACGTTAAAAATGTTTTAAGATTAAAGTTCTGGCCTTCGAAAATTTAATTTTTTTTTTGAAAATTCAAGTATTTTGTTAAAAAGTCATCTTTTTTGGTAGAAAATTCAACTGTTTTCTTGAACTTTCGTCTTTCTGCATAGGAAAGTAATATTTTTTCATAAACAATTAATATTTGTTGGTTGATGATTCAACTATTTTGTTGAAAATTAAACTATTTTATTAAAAAGTCATTTTTTCGGTCAAAAAATCAATTATCTTTCGAAAAATTGCTCCTCTTTGATTGATATTTCGTTTCTTTTTGTTAAAATGAATATATAAATTTGAAAGTTGTGAATTTTAATCTGAATTGTTTCATTCCCGTTTGAGAAAATTCGTTGTTTAAAATTTTACAAGATTACAATTCTGGTCTTTGAATACACTCAGAAAAAGGATTCGTTGGTTCAGCAAACATTTCTTTGGACCAAAGAAAAAAATATTCATTGTCTCTTAGTTAAAAAAAGTTTTTTTTTGATTCAAAGAATTTTCTTTGGTTCAAAGAAATAGTTTTTTGTTCTAATAAAAAATTTTCTTCAATATGAAACGATTTTTTACATTTTGAAGTTCCTTTTAGTTGAATAAATGAAATTAAAATATTAAATAAAATTAATTTTTAAACAGAAAATTTCCTGCCATCATTTTGAGTTAAAAATTTATTATTCCCAGTCGAAAATTCAACTATTTAATTAAAAATCCAATTATGTTGTTATAAATTCCATTATTTCGTTAATTATTTTTTATTTTAAAAATTACTTCGTGGTTGGAAATTTAACTATTATTTTGAGAAAATGTTTTTTCTTGTTTGGAATATCAAATAACCTGTTTTTCGTTAATAATTCATCTTTTTGTTGAAAATTAAAATTTTCGGTTTAAAAATTCATCGTTCTCTGGCTAAAAATGTAACTATTTTGTTGAAAATTACACTATTTTGTTTAAAGAATAATCTTTTTTGGTCGAAAATTCGACTATTTTGTCAAAAATTTGTCATTTTTTATTGAAAATTCTTTCTTGTTCTTTTTTTTAATAAATAAATTAATTTTAAAGTTAGTAATTGTAATTTAAAATTGTTTTTTCTTCACTTATAAAAGATTCTATGTTAAAAATATTTTTAAATAAAAATGCTTGTCTTTGAAAACTTAATTATTGTGTTGGAAATTCAAGTATTTTCTTGAGGGTCATATTTTTCAGTCGAAAATTCAACTACTGAAAATTCGTCTTTCTGGATAAAAAATGCATCCTTTGGAATTAAAAATTTATTTTTGTTTGGTTGAAAATGTAACTATTTTGTTGAAATTTCATCCTCTCGGATTGAAAATTCATCTTCTTTGTTGAAAATAAATAAATAAATTCAAAAGTTTGTAATTTCAATTTGAAATTGTTTATCCTCTTCATAAAAGATTCTATGTTCAAAAATCCATTAAAATTTTCCTTTAATATAAAACGATTTTTTCCATTTTGAAGTTTCTTTTAGTCAAATAAAAAAGGTGCCTAAAAAAATCGGCTTCCTTAATTAAAAAAATACATTGTTCTGCCTTCACCTTATCCTACAGCAAGTAAACAAATGTCGAAACTTCTTTTTTTCGAAAATCAGCAAAAAGTGTTCAATTTTTGGCCGACTTCTAAGATCTAAAACATAATGAATTGAGGTTCTTACAAAGGAGGCAAAGGGGAAAAAGTTGGGGAGTGAAATTGAGGGAGGGAACTTTCATCGAGGTTGTAGGCCGAGGGAGGTCGTGAAATATAGCCCTTGAATTCCGTATCCGCAGGTTCGCAAACCCATGAGACGGAACTAGAAGTTAAACGCCACCACGTTTATTTCACGTTGACGTAACCGCATTGCCACCCCTTTCTGCCCCTCGCGTTGGCGTTCGACATCGATTTCACCCTCAGGGTCCAACGAACGAAACTCCTGCGGGATTCAAGGACGAAAGTTAAATCTCAGATTATAAATCTTTCTTCCTGATTGGTGTCTCATTTTAGTTGCTTTCGCGTAAAGATTTATCCGGATACGAAAGTCTTCCTGGAAAATTAATGTATTTAGAGACTTCACACTCTTTTTCCTATCTCCCTTTTTCCCCTTTTTTAAAAAATTAACCTTTCTTCTCCTCTTCCAGAAAAGCCCCTTTTTCTTATTTTTTTCCTTGAATGCGTCAGTGGCTGACCAGTTAAAACGAGGCCCGAAGAGCGGGAAGCCTTAATTGGTTTGCATTTACTATTTTAGCATGACGTCATGCCTACGAGTTTTTAAAGAAAATATTCTGAACTTAAAAGTTAGTCATCAATGTCCGAATAGTAATATTTGTCAAGTCTGGAATGTATTTTCTCAGTCATGTTCCATTCTACTGTCGATTTGCGACATTTCAGTTTCACGAAATAAAAAAGAATATCCAAAATTTGAGGTTAGTGTATCAGATCGATTTGACCAGAATCGGGTACTCTGGCCTCAATTTTCGGATAGAATATTGTCTTAAAAAAGGCGTATGCAGTCCCATGTCAACGTGTGTCAACTATGCTAACCTGCATGACATTTACACGTATCCTAGCATGACCACGACGTCATGCTATAAAATTCAATATTCCGCGGAATATTTGAGTTGTTTTTGATTCTATTGATTTTTAGTTGGTAAATTGAACTATTTCAAGGAAATGTTATATTTGTCACATCGTACATCAACAAAAACACTTAAAAAACACTGACATGCATGATGCGCAAATGCGTATTTAACTCCTTGGTTGGAAATGCAACTGTTTTTGGTTAAAGTTTAATCATTCTCGTCTAAAAATTCAACCATTTGGTTGAAAATTCAAGTTTCTGATTAAAAATGTAACAATTTTGTTTAAAGTTTAATTCTTTTGTTGAAAATTCAATCATTTTGTTGAAAATTTATATGTTGGCCGAAAATTAAACTGCTTTGTTAGACGTTCGCCCTTCTGGGTAAAGAATTATTCCTTTTGTCGAAAAATTTATTTTTTTCGTTGATAACTGACCTACCTAAGTTGAAAATCTTGTGTTAGAAAACTCCTTGTTTTGGATTGAAAATGAACTTTTTTGTTGAAAACTCCTGTTTTTTTATTGAAAATTCAACTGTTTCGTGAAAAAAATCTTTAGTTTACAAATGTAACATTGTAGTAGGAAATTAAGCTATCTGGTTCCAAATTCAGTTTCTGGTTGAAAATTCACTTGTTTTGTAGAAAATTCGTTTGTTTTTGTTTGAAAATTTATCTTCTAGTTGGCAATTAAACTATTTGGTTGAAAATTTAAACGTTTTGTTGAAAAAATTGCTTCTTTACGGTTGAAAATGTATTTGTTTTTCAACTGAAAATTTAACTTTTCCATTTTAGGTTGAAAATTATCTTTCTGCCATTCTCCTGCTTTCGTGAAAAGTGACCCTATTTCAAAAGAATTTTGGGCTGTGAAGTCTATTTAGTTAAAGAATCTCAAATTTCAAATTAAGTAATGTATTTTTAAGAATAACGATATAATTCTCTTTTCTTCAGTGTATACGAATATGATTTTGAAACTAAGGAAAATATTTTTTTGTTACAGGTGAGTTTAGAAAATGAAGTTTGCGAGTTCTCATAGTAAGTACTATATTTTCTTATTTGAATGTGAAAGATTTCGTAAAAAATCGGCAAATTTGGTTATCATTTATGAAGCATTATTTCTAAAAACATCAAATTTCTCCAGTAATATCAATTGAGTCACGCCTCCTGTCATCCTCCTGTCATAACCACGCCCCAAAAATGTCGAGACCACGCCTCCTGGCAGCCACTTCCACTATTGCAAAACAGATATTCCCCTAAACATTCTCAATAATAACATTCTGTTGTCATTATTATAATTATATATTATAATTTACTGCCAAACTGTCAATACGGAATAGGGCGCTCCTCCTATAAAAAAAAACAAAAAGAACGTCCCTGTTACTAGTAATTCGACACGCATAATATTAACCATCGTTAACCACGCCTCCTGAAATTGTCGATAGCCGCTTCTTGATGTTAATTGATGTTCATGCTTTCAGAAATATAAATCAAGTCACGCCTCCTTTCAATAATCAATAACCACGCCCCCAAGATTTCGAGACCACGCCTCCGAGTGATAATTGGCAGCCACTTCCACTATTTCGAAACAGACATTACCCTAAAAATTCTCAATAATAAAATCCTGTTGTCATTATTATAATTATGTATTATTATTCACTGCCAAACTGTCAATACGGAATAGGGCACCCATTCTGTAAAAAAAGCAATAAGAACGTCCCTGTTACTAGTAATTCGACACTCATAATATTAACCATCGTTAACCACGCCTCCTGAAATTGTCGATAGACGCTTCCTGATGGTAATTTATGTTCATGATTTTAGTAATATAAATCAAGTCACGCCTCCTTTTAATAATCAATAACCACGCCCTAAAAATTTCGAGACCACGCCTCCGAGTGATAATTGGCAGCCACTTACTCCATCGTAAAACAGACCCTCCCCTAAACATTCTCGATAATCACATCCTGTTGTTATTATTATATATTTTATTATTCATTGTCAAACTATCAATGCAAAATAGGACCCGCCTCCTGTAATAAAATCAATGAGGATATCCCTGTTTCTAGTTAATCGATACTCCAAATAGTAACATTTGTTAATTATGCCTCCTAAAATTATCAATAGCCACTTACTAATGATAGTTAATGTGCATACCTTCAGTAATATAAGTCTAGCCACGCCTCTCGTCAATATTCAGTAACCACGCCCCCAGCATCAACTAGAAGATTATACCACGCCCTTCAAATTTACGATAGCCACGCCCAATTGGAAAAATTGACCATAAATAAAATATACTTTCAAATGCTTTCCTAATATTTACAATCGAGCTTACCGTAAACTGGGGCTAAGTGGCACATATGTGGGGAAGCGGGGGAAACATTAATTCTGTATTTAAAACTGGATATAGCTTCCTCTAGTTTTTACAATTGAAGTTTTACAATTTTCAGTTGCAAACCTCTATAAGCCCCATGAAGTTTAAATCGTATTTCCCATAAGAAAAAAAGCGTTTTTGTAAATTTTGTTTAGAATCGTCAATATTAAGCGAATCGAGTTGAGACTCAAAATTTCTCTACACAATTAGATATAGAATATGAGTGAATTATTATTTTTCTAATATCACCCCTATAAGTCTGTTTTATAGGGTACCATAAATACCCCTTAAGTGAAAAATTGCATAAAGTGCTACTCTTTACGGATAACTAGATGTTTAAATGAATTGTTTAAGCAAATAATTACTGTTTTGAGTAATTTTCCCTTAGATTAGAGTTAGAAAGTCGCGGTTTTTTACGAATTTTGAAACTAATTTTCAAAATTTTAGTTAGAGCGATGCAATAATTAATTAAATTTAAAATAAATGATAGAGTAATCCATTTTTAATTATTTATAATAATGTCTTTTCAGAATAATGCTAAAAAGTTGCAGTTTTTTCTAACAAATTTCCACTTTTTGTCCACATTTCAATCATAGTGAAATAATCAAAGTTAGTAAACCTAATTGTTAGAACAATTTCTCATTTCTAATAATATTTTGTCACAATTATGTTCGAAAATTTCGGTTTCTTCTGAAATTTTTAGATATATGTCGACTTTTCACTTAGAGTAAGGTGATAAATAATCCAATTTCGCAAACATTATTGTTTAAACAAAACATTATTGTTCATAACTATTTTTTCCTATATTAACTGTAGACAGTTGCGGCTTTTCCCGAAATTGTGAACTTTGCTTCGGATTTTTAATTATAAATAAAGAATAAATTGGCATTAGAGAATATCATTTTTTAAATAATCTCTTTCTTTTTTGGGAATATTCCTTAAAGTAGTTACTTTTTAGCATTACTAAGAGAAGATAGTTATAAACAATAATAAATTGCTGAAACAAATATGTTGGTTAACTTGCTTTCTCAATAAATTGAATTTTTTTTTCAATCTCTCTAAACAAGAAGTTAACAAAATGTTTAACATTACAGGAAAAACCCGCAACTATCTGGTATTACTATAGGAGAAGATTGTTTCAATAATAATAATAATATTTTTATATAAATTTTGTAAAAACTATAGGAGAAGATAGTTATGAACAATAATAATTTGTTCAATTATTACCACGATAAAGTGGAGAGTGCACAGAAAGTTGAATATTTTAGAAAAAGCTGCAAGTTTCTAGCATTATTCGAAGAAAATATTATTAAAAATAATAATAAATTGCTCAAACAATTATGTTTGTTAACTTTAATGAATTATTATCTCACTAATGTAAGTAAAAAGTGGATAAAAGCAAACAAATTTGAAAGATAACGCAACTATCTAGCACTATTCAGGAGAAGGTAGTTACAAACAATAATAATTTGTTTAAACAATTATTTTTCTTGAATTAAATTAATTGTAATTTCGCTGTAAGTGAAAAATAGAAAAAAAGTTGTAAGTTTCAGAAAAGAGCGGCAACTATGTAGCATCACTATAAGAGAAGATATCGATAATCAATAATAATTTTTATAAACGATTATGTTTGTTTACTTGAATTTATTATAACCTTACTCCAATTGAGAAGTAGAGAAAAAGTGAAAAATTTCAGAAAAAAACTGCAATTTTCTCGCATTATTCTAAGGGAGTATTATTATAAATAATAATAAATGGTTAAAACAATTATTTTTGTTAAATATAATTGATTATTGTATCGCTCTAACTAAGAAGTTGAAAACAAGTTGAAAATTTTGAAAAAACAGATACTTTCTAACTCTATTCTAAGGGGAAGTTGCTATGAAGAATAATAAATTGTTTAAACAATTATTTTGAATATCCAATCGATAAAAAGTAATACTATGCGTACTAGTGAAGTTTTTATAAAAACAATGCAAAACATTAAAATTAGCGCCAAAAACTCGCAAAATACAATGTTTCACTTATGGGATTTTTTTGGGACCCTATAAAACAGATTTAAGGGGGTGATAATTAAAAAATAATTATTCGTTTGTATTCTACAGATAATTGGGAAGAAAAATGCTGTAAATGGGCAAACTATGCAATTGTTTATAAAATTTGTTTATAACAGAAACAAATAACATAGATTGACAATTCCTCGTCACTAAATATCCCCACTTATGTAATTTAAAGAGAATTATAAAAAAAATTATTTCTTTCTGTCTATAAATGAAAAAACTATGCATTTGTCTATACAATTTTTTCATAACAAAAAGAAATAATATCGATTGACAATTCTTTGTCAATAAACATCACCACTTATGTAATTTGATGACGATTAGAAAGAAAAACTATTACTTTCTGTCTATAAATGAGCAAACAATGCATTTATTTATGAAATTTGTTTATAAAATAAATAATATCGAATGACCAATCTTAATTACTAAATGCTAACACTCATATAATTTAAAGGTACTAACAAAGAAAAACGATTACTTTCTGCCGATAAACGCCTAAACTATGTATTTGTTTATAAAAGAAACAAATTATATCATATCTCATTTTCTCCCTTTGTTTATTTCTATAAGAATAGAAAATTACAAAAATTACAAAATCTAAATCAGAAAAAATTTTTTGCAACTATCTCTGATTTTTTCTAAAAAAAAAAAATGGAAAATCAGTTAAGAATTGTACGGTGTAGGTGATTTTGAATAGTAGGGGAGACTCAACAGTTGTGGGCACTCTCCGCTTGTGGGCACTCTCCGGTTTTGGGCACCTCTGCGTCACAACTGACAGAATACAAATATGTAAATTGTAACTGGTGGCGTTCTTGTATTCTGACAGTAGTACGCAATTTTCGAGGTGATACCAACGTAAATAGACGATTTCTGCATTAGCTGCGATCAAATGGAAAAAAATAAGTAAAAATTAGCGCATTTGTAATTCACCAATCTTTAAAAACTGCGATAAATCAAAGTAAATAATCTCAAACAGGTGAGTGTTATCGATATTTCCACAGTATTTTCGTTGTCTCACTGATTTATATGCAAGTTATGAAACATCACATTTTTTGATGCACCGATAATGGTCGTGAATTCCGGTTGTGGGCACTTGGACGTAACCGGTTGTGGGCACATTTTTTTCATTTAAAGCGTCTGTTTGACTTGAAAACTGTCAGATATATCTCCAATTTCAGCGAATTTTCGAAGGGTGCCCACAACCGCTTACGATTTTTTTTTTTTGATGAAAATGACGATTTCACAAAATTGGTCGTAAAATTCGTCTAGTTGACGAAATCAATATACTTACTTTAGGAAAAAGTTAGCTGAGGCCTCTAGCTTTAGAATGAGATCCATTGTCTCGCATAATATGGTCTCAAATGAAAATTATGGGTCAAAAACAAAACTGTGCCCACAACCGGAGACTCTCCCCTATATTCCCGATTCAGCTCATAGCGCCGCTTAGCCTCAGTTTACGGTATTACTCTCCATTTAGAATTTCTCAGCTTTTGACAGTTTTCGGACTCGCAGAATAAAGCATCAAGGAAGTTAGCACTGCAAATTATAATTTATGAGCTTGATAGTTCGAAACGAGTCAACTTTAAATCCTGCTTACGATTAGAGTATGATGGTTCTGAAAAGTTAACGGACTCCTCACGAAAGTCACTGTGGTGGTTCATTCCTTTCTGTTTATTCTTCGCCTCTGCTTTCCTGGATGGAATTACAGACATAAATCTGTAAAATTACGCCCATCCGTCCATGCCATGGACCTTTACGTACCATTAAGGCTAATTGGATTTCTACAGTATAATTAGAAAATTTCGAATCCAGAGTAACTTTATTATTCCTCTTTTTATCATGAAGGGAAGTTTGTAATTATCTAAATTTTTGAATCTACTTTTTTTTTTGTATATATTTCGATATGATTCGATTCTAGGACCTTGAAAGTACAATTTTAAACGAATGTCCGTAGGTCTGTAACTTTCTTCTCTTTACCGTCGAGACGCATCGATTGACCTATTGTTCAACCTATTACGACCCACCAGTACCGATTTATGATGCTTTAAAAAATGTGTGTGTTCTGTTTATATGAGAAGAATATTATTTATATTAGGAATACTGCAGTACTGTATCTGACATGTTTGTTCGCGTCTTAGAGACTCGTTGAATGACCTACCATAACCTACCAATATAATTTTCAAATTTCTTCAAAACATTATTTACTTAGTTTCTAGCAGGATTTTTAAAAATTGGGAATGTAAGAGTATTGTATTTGATGTAATTGTTCGCGTCTTCGAGACGAGTGGTGTGAAATTTTGACGAACTTTCGATTACCATTCTTGATAAATCAGTAGCGACTTAGAAAGTTTGAAAAAAATTACATTGTTTGCATGAAAAAACTTTTTTTTTCAATTTGGAATATAACACTACCTTAAGTTGTTCATTTTTGAAGATCAATTCACTTTTTAATTGAACATAAGTTTGAAAAATATATTAAAAGTATCTATTTTTTTTTATTCGTTAGAGAAAAACCTCAATCTATAAGGAAGCATATTTGCTTAATATACCTATGAGAAATTAAAATGCTTATAAAATAAGCAAAAAAAATACATCCATGGTACTTAGCAGCGGTATTATGTTTAACAATTCGACCGTTTTGCTGAAAATTTATCTTTTTGGGTAGAAAAATTCTTGGTTGAAAAATTATATTTTTTGGTTGAAAATTCACACTCTTGGGTTTAAATTCAACTGTTTTCTACGAAATTCAACTTTTGAGCAATTAATATTTTTCTTTGATTCAAATAAATTTTCTTTGAATCAAAGAATCGTAGAATCGTAAAATATTTCAATTTTTTTATACCTCAAAAAGGGTTCACTTTTATATAATACATGAACTTGAATTTTTAACTAAAAAAGATCAATTTTCAACCAAAAGTGGAATCATTGAATTTTTAGTTTGAAATACACATTCTTAACAAAAATGAAAACGAATTATGAACCAATTAATTGAACTAAAAAATATGTATTTTCAACAAAATAGTTGCATTTTTTACCAAAAAATATTACTTCAACAAAATAGTTCCCTTTTTTACAAAATAATTTAACTTTCAACAGAATAGTGGGATTTTTCACCAAATATCTGAATTTTTTACGTAGATGAGTATTTAACCCAGAAGATTAATTTCCTACCCAGAAGACGAATTTCCAACAAAATACATGAATTTTCAAATAATAGTTAATTTTTCAACATACCAATATTAATTTTCAGCCAAACTTGGTACAATTGAATTTTCAGTTCAAAAAACTAATTTTTAACAAAAAACGAATTATTAACTAGTTGAATTCCACAAAAAAGACGAATTAAAGAAAAAAGTTGAATCCTCAACCCACTAAATTAATTTGAAAGAAGCAAGCTTAATTTTCCACACAAAGAAACAAATTTTTAACAAAATAGTTCAGTTTTGAAGCTGAAAAGTCGATTATTTTGAAACCACAAAAAAAATATTTTTTTACAAGAAAGTTAATTTTTCACCAAAAACATAAATTTTCAACGAAATAGTTGAATTCTTTACCTAAAAATAAGTCTTTATCAAAATTGTTGAATTTTCAACAAAATAAATAAACTTTCAAAAAAATAGTGGGATTTTTCACCAAATATCTGAATTTTTAACGTAGATGAGTATTTATCCCAGAAGATTAATTTTCTACCCAGAAGACGAATTTTCAACACGAATGTTCGAAAAGACGAACAAAAAAAAATGCAATCCTCAAACGAATAAAGTAATTTTAAATAAGCAAGATTAATTTTCTACACAGACAATTTTTAACATAATAGTTCAGTTTCGAAGCTGAAAAGTGGATTGTTTTAGAAAATATTTCAATTTGAAACCAGAAAATAAGATTTCTAAACAAGAAAGTTAATTTTTCACAAAAAAACATGAATTTTCAACGAAATAGGCAATTTTTTAAACTAAGAATAATACATTTTCAACCTAGAATGGTATCGGTGAATTGTTTGTTTGAAAATCTAATTTTTTGCAACAAAATAATTTTCAGCTAGTTTAATTCAACTCAAAAGACAAGTTGATGAAAAAGTTGAATCCGTGACGAAAATAAAGAATTTTAAACATACAAGAATTATTTTCTAACCGAAGATACAAAAAATACATGATTTTTTTACAAAATAGTTGAACTTTTAACTTATAGAGCATAAAGCTTCAAATAGAAATGGAAGAGCTACATTTCTGTATAAGAAAAATAATTTTTCAGTCAAAAAACAAAATCATAACAAAGTAGTTGAATTTCAAATAAATAGTTGAATTTTTAACCAAATGTTATGTTTTTCTACCAAAGTTGTGTAATTTTCAAGTAAAAAAATTAAATTTGTAACAGAAAAATTAATTTTTAACGTAAATGTCTAATTTTCTACCAAATTGTAGAATTTTTAAGCCATCCAGACAAATTGTATGCAAAACAGCTGAATTTTTCATCCGTAAATATGAATTTTCATCAAAAAAGGTAACTTACGACGAAGCAGTTGAATTTTCAACTAAAATTATGGATCTTAAAAAAAAAGAATTTTTTACAAAGTAGTTCTAGTTTAAACCATTGTTGCACGTTCTATCTGAATATCAAGGAACCTTAGTGTCTAGAATGAAATTATATAGTTTCTGATGGTTGCGAGCTGAAACTTGAGGAAATTTCACTCATTAATATTTAACAGTTCTGATAGTTTTCCTAATGGAACAAGTCACTGACGGAATTAACCGTCGATAGCTCTCAAACTAATTAACTTGATAAGCCTTTGCGATACCTCTGAGCAGTTTACTAAAGGTGCTAAGTTTCAAGGACTCTCATGGGACTGAACTCCGTATAGCTTCTTCACTATAACCGTAAGCTTCTTAACAATGTTTCTACTATATATAGTCTTCTGTTGCGACACTATTCTGATAAAATGCAGTTTTGACTTGGTCATTTTCTCTCCAATCCTGACAACTTTGAACAATATTAACAGTAGGATAGAAATGCAGAAGGAGACAAGCGCCATTTTCACTTTTTTTAGGAGGGACTAAAAACACGTTCTAAATTGAGCAGGACCATTCAAGAAAAAAATAAGAAAAATCTTTTGATTTAGGTTATTTAGTACTGAATGGAAGGGACCCAATAGTAATTAGAAACAATTAGGCAGTGTCGAGAAAAATGAAATTGGATTTTTTACTTTGAAGTTAGAGAAGCTTCTCGAGCAACTTTAAACGGCAATAATTACTGCGATTATTATTATTTTCCTTATATTGGGTTTCTTCTTGTAACATTATGTCCATTGAAATTACAAGTAAGCAATTTCGCATTGTATCCTATCGTAGATTGTACTATATATATCAATATTTTCAGAATATGATTAATTCAAGATATCCAAGGAAAATTTTTGTTGAACTTTTCATTATAAAATCGTAGAAAAAATATTGTAAAACGGTGACCATCATCATCATATGGATCGTTATGCATGTTTTAATTTCACTGACCAATTACCATATATTTTTGCTGCGCCCAAGGAGGCATAAAAGGCAACATTTTCACCAAGTCTTTCTTTTTCGCCTTCGTTAAACCTGATCCTGTGGGGCCTCTTTCTTATTCCCAGATAATCAAATCCTCCATCATGTAATCTGCAAACAAAGAAATTTATTAATAAATTGAAATAATAAATTAAAATGTGTTAGGAATCGTACAGAAGTGTTTATGTGTACCTTCGTGGAGAATTTTTGTGGTAACCCAGTTGTCCCGGTGATCATACGATATCAGGACTTCATCGAAATTCTCTTTCGAAAGTTTTTTTTGCACTGCATCTCTGATATGCATGCTGTTCGTTTCTTTGAAGGCGGCTATAAAGATTGATTTCCAATTAATAAAACCTTCCTTTATCATAATGTGAAAAGGATTTTTAATTCCAGCGGAACCGATCAGGGCAGCAACATCTTTCAAAACAAACATCTTGGTTTTGCGTTTCGATTTTTGGATGAGACCGAAATATTTATCGGGAGCCATATGTGTGTGGCATTTTAGTAAGAATTTATGAGTAACTTCGTCAAAGTAACCTTTGCAATCAGAACCATAAACATAGCAATGATCAATTGATTCTTGTTTTGTCCCCCGCAGTTGTCGTTGCAAATAATCAGTCTTCTCATATAACCCTTCCCCACTTCTTGTTGAAAATAGTCGTATAGACACCTCGCGCTTTCTGTACTTTCTCAGCCTTCAAAATCCTCTGTCCAAATACTTATAATGCATGTACCTGAAGTTCAGAACGCTCAAATGAACGGAAACATTTTTTCCCAGTTTTATTTCATCAGAAAATATTATTCCAACTACAATTAAAATAATGCATTTGAAGTTTATTCTGTAATCTGTTGTTTGCAATAGAAATTGAATCAATATTTCAGCTTTGTTTCTGGCTTGTAAAGCCATCAGACAAAATTTTGTTCATTTGAACGTTCAGAACTTCAAGCACATAATAATGCCTTTTCCTTGGCACTCGTCATTGATGCCGAGATTGTAGCAGCCTAACTGACTGTAGAATATTTTTCTATGAGTCAGGTTTGGCAGTACAACTTGTTGCTGTAAATTAGAAGACACAACGTAGTTTTCGAGTTTTTTTTCGTCCTTCTTTGCCATCAGTTGATTCCTTGCGACCTCTCAGTGGTGTTTGTTAGCGATTCTTCTGCACCATCTATCTCCGCAGTAGTTAGTGCATGCAATTATTGATATCGCAGTTTATCGCATGTGCAGCTGGAAGCAGCGAAACATCTAGATTTTCTGAGTGGTACTTCATATCCGGAGCATCCTCTCGGTTATAGTGACTCGGTAATAGGGCCAACACTCTCATCTGCCATACTCATTATTCCATGATTTATTTTTCTGAAAATTAAAGCTACTCTTTTTTTCTTGATGCCAAAAAGTACAAGCAGACTATACTTACAGATCTGCACCACTTTGTTGTCGCGTTTCTGGATTCGATATTCATATGTACGTTGCAGCTCAAATTCTTTATCAGGAAGCTGGCGATGTCTTTCTACTGGAACGGAATTAATGCATCCTCTCAAAAACCCTTGTTGCATGTTGTAATTTAGTAAATATTAAAATTGGCTACGCAGATATTGAATATCGATTGCAGATAATTCTTGCGAAAACTTGAAAGTGCATTTGCAGGTAACCTGCAAAAACGATTTCACATTACCCCTTTGTGAAATGTTTCGTTCTCAACACTTACGTGGCATTGTTTTTTATTCAAAAAAGCAAAAACTTTTACTGTAAACACAAAAACACAAGCCAAACACACGCGTCCTTCCGTCTGCTACGATTGTGACTTCTCGATACTGCGTAGGCGCGATGATCGATCGGGATCAAGTACACATTGGCGCTTGACCCCTCCAGCTGTTTATTTTTTAGCTTACTTTTAGCGACATCTAGAGATAGAGGTGGTAGAGGGATGCAAATTGATACAGCATATGTTTGCTAAAATTTCTATCTATATTTCTTCGTCTAAATCATTAATGATACATAAATTAAAACATCTATCTATTCCACATCTAGTTTATAAAAAATTAATTTCCTACGATACTACGGGGATCACGCTTTTCACGGGAATCTCGATCACGCTTTGGCACTAAATTTCGATTTAATTCTACCGAAGAAGAAAAGACGAATCCTTGATGGATGCTTGACGCGTCGCCTAGGAACCGATACTTCTTGAAACTAACATTCAGCCAAAAGGTTGTGGATACAGAAGAATAAATGTGGTTAAATGGAAAACCGACCAGATAACCGGTAGATATTTTTTAAAGGAATATCAGCAAGTTGATAGAGGTTCTGGATTTAGCAATTAGCCAGAAAGCTGCTGGATTGAAAGAACACTCCAAGAACTTGAAGGATGATTGCAGCCCAGAATCCAGTGCTGGTCTCTTCTTGCGCTCTCATGCGTCAGCTCTTATAGCCTCCTCCCCACCACAGCTAGCGCTGGATGATGGTGGGAGGAACTGCGGTGGGGACTGCTGGTCCGTCCCATTGGCCGCTTCGAGTCACCTGACTGCTGAACTTGCCGAGTGGGGCTCGCTGAACGCGTTGAGTGGCGACAAGCGTGTTACAAGGGAACACCTAGAAAGTCAGGAGTAAAGCGGGAATTTTGAAAAAAAAAAAATTGCAAAAGTCAGGGAATTTCTGTAAGTATCACTTTAGGTAACTGTCTAGTATAATCAGGGCTTCTAAATTGTCACTTTTAGTCACTTTTTAAAAATAATTTCATTGTATTAACTTTTTCAAATGAAAATAGCACTTTAATTTTAGAGAATAAATGAATTTAAAGGGAATAATTTTTGATAAAATACATGAATTTTAACGAAATAGTTAAATCTTCAGCTAAAGAACATAACATTTTCACCAAGGATGGAATAGTAAAATTTTTGGTTATAAAAATTAATTTGCAACCAACAAAGAAATAAATTTCTAACCAAATAGTTGAATTTTTAACCACACAGACGAATGTTCAGATTAAAAGTAAAATTTCGACAAAGTAGTTCAACTTTCAACTGAGTAGTTGTATTTTCAACCAAATAGCTTAATTTCAAACTATAAAAAGGAATTCTCAACCAAGAAGAATTATTTTCTACCGAAAGATAAATTTTCAATAAAATACATGAATGTATAACCCAATACTTCAATTTTTCACCAAAAAATATAATATAAATTAGACACGAAATATTCAATTTTCAGTTTAGAAAATTAATTTTGAAAAAAAAAATTCCACTAGTTGAATTCAACGGAAAAGATGAATTTTCAATTAAATAGTTGAATCCACAACCAAAAAGATAAATGTTCTACCAAAAAAAAATTAATTTCCTGCACAAACAGGCGAATTTTCAACAAAATACATTAATTTTCTACCAAATATTTGAACGTTTATCTTATCGAGGATACCAAAGAGTTACTTTTCTACTGGTAGTTAGATTTTTTAATAAATAGTTCAATTTTTAACCGAATAATCGATTTTTTGTATCAAATAGTTCAATATTGCCAAGCAAATATTTTAATTTTTAACCAATTAGTTAAAATTTCAACCAAAAAGATGATATTTTTACCAAGAAGATTATTTTTCTACAAAATAAGATTATTTTTCTAAAAATAAGATTATTTTTCTACAAAATAAGATGTATTTCCAACAAAATACATTAGTTTTCAACCAAATTGTTGTATCTTCAAAAGAAAAAGACGAATTTTCTAAAAAAGAGTTCATTTTTCAAGACGAAAATATGAATTTTCAAACAAAAAGTTAATTTTCTACCAAATATATACATTTTTAGATAAACGGTTTAATTTCTAAGAAAATAGTTCAATTTTTCATAAAAAGTTAAATTTTCTACCAAAATAGTTCAATTTTCCACCAAAAAGATTCATTTTCAAATGAGAACAATCATTTTTTGGAAAAAAATATAACATGTGAAAAAATGTAGTTTGTTGACAAAAAAGGTAATTTTCAACCAAATACTCTAATTTTCTACAAAATCGTCGAATTCTTAACAAACAGAAAAAAACAATTTTCAACAAAATAGTTAAATCCAGATGACCCCGATGGTTATTTATCTACCAAAAAAGACATTTTCAGTTTAAAAAAATTAATTATCAACTAAAAGTATCAGTTTTAACAAAATCCTTAAGTTTCCAAATAAAGAGCTGACTTTTCAACTAAAATTATGAATGCTCAGAAAAAAAATCATTTTGAATAAAGTAGTTAAGCTTTCGACCTGGTAGTTGAATTTTGTATAACAAAATATTCATTCTCAACTAAAAATATATTAGTGGATATTTAATAAAAATACGAATTTTTAATAGAATAGTTCAATTTTTAACCAAAAGATGAGTTTTCAACTAAAATGATGAATCTTCATAAAAGACGTTATTTTTTAAAGTAATATATATATATATATATATATATATATATATATATACAGGGTGCTTTTTTAAACTTGAGACAACGAAATATCTAAAAAAATACGCATCCTACGGAAAACATGTCTGGAATGAAAACTTTTTATTTTCGAGGGGGAAGAAAGATTTGTTAAAATTAAAAAGATTTGTTAAAAAAATTTGTTAAAATGCAATTGCGAAAAATGAAATTGTTGACACTGTTTTTAGCTCTACCCAGGAATAACGATGCGGACGTAGTAGTTGTCTATTCCCTTCGGGGTGTTTAATTTCGCAATTGCAGCGCCATCTATTGCGAATCGAAACGAATTTTCCGAATAAAACTTACGTATTTCGTAAAGGAGGATCTGAATCTGTGATAAAGAATTGGGGTTGCCATTTGAAATTACAAAGTTACCCCCGCCCCTGCCTTCTGTGGGGGTGGGGGTGGGGTAAGTTTCAACAAATCTTTTTTCCCCCTCGAAAATAAAAAGTTTTTATTCCAGACATTTTTTCCGTAGGATGCGTATTTTTTGAGATATTTCGTTGTCTCAAGTTAAAAAAAAATACCCTGTATATATTGTGACAATTGATGAAAACATTGTGAAGCAAAATACACATCACTGGTTGAAAAAGAGCAGAGAAAAATGTTGGAAGTGAGAACTTTGATATGCAAATGAAAAGCTTTCCAGGTCACGTCTTGAAAGTTTGATTAGTTCGTATTTCGTCACGAGTCGAAGTCCCTCCATTCCCCCTACTTTCTATGTCTTTTCAGTTTCCCTCAGATATTTCTCACTTGCATTTTTCTCTTTCTGCCTACCTCTTTCACAGTCTTCTTCTCAATATCTCATTCTCTCCCTGACTCTCTTTAGCTTTCATCATTCCCATTTCACTCCTACAAACTGGCTTCGAGTTTGAAAAAAAAACTTCTTATATAACTTTCAAAAGCAATCAGAAATTGATTCCTATCTTCTGAAATATATATTCTGTACACGATTGGAATATGATATTCAAAAAGATTCATTTCAGGAGGTTCGTATCTACTGATGAGATCATTATTATTATTATTATTTTGTTACCTTGTTCTCTGGTGAACCTGGTTTTTAGCCGCTTGCTTCCTGATGGTCTAGAAATTTTCTTATAATGCGACAGGTGTTTAATAAAACCGACTACTGAGCTGCTGCCAGTACCCTACTAACTCCTAAATGTTCAAGATGTTCAGCCTCGCAAAAAAAATTTTTTGCGCGAGACCTGAAATTCAAAAAATCAAAATGGATCTGGTCAATGACAAAAGATACCAAAAAAGGTTTCATTCCCTTAGCACCTCCGGAACACACCCCAATTCAACCCCCAAGAATCGAAAAAATCATAAAAAATGTCTATAACTTCCAAACCTAAAATGTTAGTGTTGATTAGAAGATTATTTGGTACCAAAATCAAATCCAGAGGTTACCGTACCCCTATCTCTCCCGGAAAACACCCCTTTTCAACCCACAAAAATAAAAAAATCATAAAAGATGCGTGCACATTAGGGTGGTCCAAAAATTTATTTTTCGAATTTGTATGGGGAAACCCCAGAAATTTGTTTGAATCCACACAAAAATAAATCCATTATTTCGTTTTAAAAAAAATTATAATTGGGGGTGCTGCAAGCCTCATGAAGTTTAACACGTATTTCCCATAAGAAAAAAAGGAGTTTATGTAAATGTTATTCAGAATCCTCAATATTATCTCAATCGAGTTGAAACTCAACATTTTTCTTTACAATTAGCCATAGGATACGAATAAAATATTACTTTTTAAATATTAACACCATCAGTCTGTTTTATAGTGTCCCAAAGAATCCCCATAAGTGAAAAAATGGGTTTTGCAAGTTTTTCGCGGTAATTATGACTTTTTTTGCGGGTTTTTCAGCGAAAATTATCTTTGACTCATAAAATACTATTTCATACTGATGATTAGATTCTCACATAAATTGTTCAAACAATTTATTATTGTTTTTAGCAATTTTCTCGTAGCTTGGAGTTAGAAAGAGGCGGTTTTTTCACAAATTTTCCATTTGTTTCCAATTTTCAATTAGAAGGAAGTGATACTTCATCATTGTTAACAAGAGTGATTGTTTAAACAATTTATTATTAACGTTAATAATATTCTTTTAGAAAAATGCTACAAAATTTCAGTTTGAAAAAATCACTTCTAGTCAAATTTTCAAGTCAGATAAGTTAAGTAATCAATTAAAGTCAAGGAAATTTATTGTTTAAACAATTTATTATGATTGTCAATAATATTATGTTTGAATAATGGTAGAAAGATGCGTTTTTTTTTAATCTCTGGCTTTTTTTCCTGAAATTTTCAACTGTTTGTCTATTTATCATTAGGCGTGACTTAATAATTAATTAGATTTAGAAAAAATAATTGTTTGAACAAATTATTATTGTTTATGACTACCATCATCTATATCAATGCCTAATAGTTGCAGTTTTCCGGCAATTTTTACCTTTCTGTCCTATTTTCACTTAATGAGCTAATAATTAATTAAACTTAACATAAAAGTTGTTTGAACAATTCAATATTGATTTATCCCTCTTGTGTAAAATAGCTTTTTTTCTTTAAATTAATTTTTTTTAACATTAGGAAAGGAGCAAAAATAATTGACTTAAAACAACAATAGCATTCGAAAAATCATTTTTGTTGTGGTTGACTTATTATTTTTATTTTTTTTTAAACTGCAATTTTGTAGCATTTTTCTAAAAGAATATGATTAACATTAATAAACTATCACTTTTCTCTAATTGAAAATTGGACAACAAGTGGGACATTTTCGAAAAAACCGCGTCTTCCTAACTCCATTCTGTGAGAAAATTACTAAAAACAATAATAAATTATTTAAACAATTTATGTGAATATCCAATTATCAGTATTGAGCGGTATTTTATGTGCCAGAAACAATGTTCATTGAGAAAACCACAAAAAAAGTCATAATTAGCGTGAAAAACTCGCAAAACCCATATCTTCACTTATGGGGTTTCTTTGGGACCCTATAAAACAGACTCATGGTGTTGCTATTTAAAAAGTGATATTTTATTCGTATTCTACGGGAAATACGTGTTAAACTTCATGGGACTTGCGGCACCTCTGATTATAATTTTTTTAACAAAAAAATGGATTTATTTTTGTCTAGATTCGAACAAATTTCTGGGGTGTCCCCATAAAAATTCAAAAAAAATTTTCCAATGCATTTTTGGACGACTCAAGTGCACATTGCCTCAGCCGAAATCACAATAGCCTCTTGAAGTAAGCCTTTTTGCATTGCGCAATTTTCTACAAAAAAATGTTGGCAACAAAATACATGAATTTCCTACGAAATATTCCAACTTTAAACTTATTAAGGATCAATTTTTGAACAAAAATGGAGTAGTTACATTTTTAGATGAAAAAAATTAATTGTTGAGAAAGTACTTCAACTTTCAACCAACTAGTGGAACTTTCTACCAAAAAGATGAATATTTCACCAAGAAGATTAATCTTCTACAAACCAAGACAAATTTTTAACAAAATACATGAATTTTCAACCAAGTTTTTGAATTTTGATACCAAAAAGGCGTATTTTCTACAAAAAAGTTTAATTTTCAACGGAATTGTGAATTTTTTACGAACTCTTTAATTTTTTGAATGAAGAAGAACTTTATTTTCTCAACAAGAATATTATTTTTTTACAAAATATAATAAATTTCGAACCCGAAAATATGAATTTCCAACCAGAAAGTTGATTTCCTATTAAATAGTTTAAATTTTCAACAAAAAGATTAATTTCCAAATAAGAAGCGTAACTCTCTACCAAGAAAGACGAAATCTAAAGAAAATGCAAGAATTTCATACAAAACAGTTGCATTTTTTACCCATAAAGATACAATTTTTATCCCAAAATAGAAGAATATTCTACAAAACTGTTGAATATTCAACTCGAAAAATAAAGTCTGAACGAAACTTGAAATAAATGATATTTTAACCACAGAGAATTTGAACTTGAAATGAAAAATAGCTGAATTCAACGAAAAAACGAGAATTTTCAACAAAAATAGTTGAGTTGTTAGCCAAAACATAAACATTTTTATTCAAACAGTTGCATTTTTAACAAGAAAAGATGAATTTTCAAGCCAGATGATTATTTTTCTACCAAGTAAGAAATTTTCAGTTAGAAAAATTAATTCTCAGCTAAAAAAACAGAATTTTCAACAAACTGGTTGATTTTTTAAAGAGCGGAATTTTCAACTGAAATGATGGATCTTCAACAAATAAGAAGAATTTTGAACAAAGTTGCTTAAGTTGCAAACAAGTAGTTGAATTTTCAATTTAAAAAAATTGAATTTGCAACGCAAAATGTAATATTTTATATTTTAGCAAAGTATACGACTTTTTGACGTAATAGGTGAAATTTCAATCATTGAGATAATTTTTTAACTGAAATGATAAATTAAAAAAAAAGATCAATTTTTAAAAAAGAAGATTAATTTGCTGCCAAAAAGGATGATATTTTAATAAAATATATGGATTTTGAACTAAATAGTTGAATTTTCTATGAAATATTTAATTTTTTAACCAAAAAGATGATTTTTTCGCGAAGAAGATTAATTTTCTTCAAAAAAGACACATTTTCAAGAAAATACATGAATTTTTAACGAAACTGTTGAATTTTGGAAACTGAAAAGTTAAATTTTCTACCAAAATATGTAGTTGAATTTTCAACAAAAAAGCTGAATTATCAAATAAGAACGATAAATTTTCACACACAAAAAAAACATGTCAACAAAATAAATGATCTTTCAACAAAGAAATTCATTTAAAAAAATAGTTTACTCTTTTACAAAATTGTCGAAGTCTCAACCAAAAAAGACGAATTTTTAACCATATAGTGGAATTACGATGATCCTGATGATCATTTTTCTACCAAAAAAGACATTGTCAGGTGAAAAAATTAATTCTCAACTAGAAAATACTATTTTTAACAAAATCGTTGAATTTTCAAACAAAGGGCTAATTTTTCTACGAAGTTTATGAACCTGCAACAAAAAAAGCATTTTCAAAAAAGTAGTTTAACTTTCAAACAAGTAATTGAATTTTAAATAAAAAGGATGAATTTTTGACAACAAATTTAATAGTTGATAGTTCAACCAAGCAATACGAATTTTTATCAAAATGGTTAAATTTTCAATGAAAGAGATGTGTTTTCAACTAAAATAATGAATCTTTAAAAAGAATATGAATTCTTAACCAAATAGTTGAATTTTCAACTAAAAAAAAATAAATTTTCAATTAAACATGGAATATTTAAATTCTCATATTAGGTTATTATCTAAAAAAATGATAGACATTACAAATAATTTTAAATATTTAACAAAAGAGTTAAGTTTTAAGCCACAGAAGAGAATCTTTAACCAAACAGATTAATTTTTAACCAATAAGTGGCATTCTTTACCAAAAAGGATAAACTTTCAACCGAAATGATTATTTTTCAAACAAACAAAAAAACATTTTCAGTGAAAAAAATTATTTCGCAACTAAGAAAATAGGATTTCCAATAAAATAGTTAAATTTTTAAGGAAATCGTTTCTTTAATGGAAAAAACAACCAATTTTGAAGCCAATAGATGAATTTTTAACGAAGGAAAATTAATTGTCTACCAAGAATGGAATAGTTGAATTTTGATATAGAATAAATGAATTAATTTTCAACGAAATAGTTGAATTTTCAACCAGCGAAATGAATCATCAAATTGTTACAATTTCAATAAAATAATTAAATTTTAAACTAAATAGAAGGAGTTTTCAGCCAAACGAGATCCACTCTCACCCAAAAATATAATGATAAACTTCTCAACCAAAAAGACTGAAGTATTAGTTAAAAATAGTTGGATTTTCTCATTGGATTCCATTGATTCAGTTCGCAACTAAACAAAAAAAAGCAGAAGGACAAGTTTTTTGAAAATAGAAGGAACAGGAAGAATTCTTAAAAAAAGGAAAAGAGGAGGATAGGGGAAAGAGTGTGAAGTTTGAAATAGGAAAGAAATTTGCAAATTGATTACGTGAGTATCGAACTGTACCGTTTCAGGGTCATCTTTCGCCAAATTCGTAAACCTTGTTAATATTTTTGATCAGGAAATGCAATAAAAGTTATCTAATTTTGAAAGATAGTTTATAATGAAATTGTAAATGATAAATTATAAATAATAATATTATAAATTCTAAAATTTATAATTTATAGTAAAAATAATATAAAAATCTATTGACATCATACCCCTCTCCTCGCCCTGTTATCAAGTATATTTTTTGACCCCCCCCCCCCCACCCAAAAAAAAAATTGGTGACGTACTTTTTGGCCAGCATCTAAGTTCTAGTTACGGATTAAAATTGCTCTGGGGTAAAGTAATTTACCTTTTAATCGAAAGCCTTCCGGTGGCAATCAATCTGCTGCCACTTGTCTTCTCCAAACGAGGTGAGTTTTTGTCTGGATGGCAAAGTTCCAAGAAGGAAATAGAGCCGTTTCGTTATTAGAAAGATCTGTAAATCTAAAAGAGGAATCATTCTTTTTTTTAGTTACATTCCCAACTGAGTTGGAACCGAATTTTAGAAATTCGAAACAAAGTCAACAACCTCTCTGAGAACATTACCATCCAAACATTATCACTTGAAGTTGAATATTCTGTATCAGCATCTTCCTTGAAGGAGCTAGGGATATGTTCGCCCACCGTAAATCCTTGATTAAATACGGTTCCCCTCATTTGAAATTCACTTCCTGCATCTCTGCCATGCCGAGTGTTCGATGTACTCTTCTGCTAAGTATTCTCGCACACTCCAACGTTATTTGTTATCTGAAAACTTTCATATTTCAATTTCGAAATTTGAAACTTCCAGCTTCGAAGAAGTATTTCTTGAAAAGATAAATGCAATATGAAGATGGTTCATCATTATTTAATGTTACCAGAAGTGAAAGTATAACAAATAAAGCTAAAATGACAATATACAATTCTGTACTTGCACCCACTGTGATGTACGGTATCAAGACCTAGGACCTACTAAGAAAAGGATAAGAGCAAAAAAACGCAGTTGGCATGCAATTCCTGCGCAATGTATAAAGCTGAAATTGTAATATGTAATTCTGTGCTTGCAACCACTGTGCTGTTCGATAGCGAGACCTGGACCTATGAAGAAACGGATGGGAGTTTGAAAAACGCGGTTGGCGTATAATTACTGCGCAATGTATAAAGCTAAAATTGCAATATATAATTCTGTATTTGCACTCACTGTGCTATCGAGACCTGGGCCTACCAAGAAACGGATGGGAGTTTGAAAAACGCGGTTGGCATGTAATTACTGCGCAATGTACAAAGCTAAAATTGCAATATATAATTCTGTATTTGCACTCACTGTGCTATCGAGACCTGGACCTACTAAGAAAACGATGCGAGTAAAAAAACGCAGTTGGCATGCAATTACTGCGCAATGTACACAGCTAAAATTGCAATATATAATTCTGTATTTGCACCCGCTGTGGTCTACGGTAGCGAGACATGGACCTAATAAGAAAAGGATGGGAGTATAAAAAACGCGGTTGGCATGCACTTTCTGCGCAATGTATAAAGCTTGCATTACAATGTATAATTCTGTACTTGCACCCACTGTGCTGTACGGTAGCGAGACCTGTATCTACTAAGAAAAGGATAGGATTATAAAAAAACGTTGTTGGCATGCAATTCCTGCGCAATGTATAACGCTAAAATTGTAATATATAATTCTGTACTTGCACCCACTGTGCTATAAAGTAGCGACACCTGGAACTAAAAAGAAAAGGATAGGATTATAAAAAAACGTATTTGGCATGCAATTTCTGCGCAATGTATAAAGCCAAGATACCAATAGATAATTCTGTACTTGCACCCACTGTGCTGTATGGTAGCGAGACCTGGACTTAGAAAGAAAAGGACGGGAATGAAAAAAAAACGCTGTTAGTATGCACTTCCTGCGCAATGTATAAAGCTGAAATTGCAATATATAATTCTGTACTTGCACCCACTGTGCTGTACGGTAGCGAGGTCTGGACCTACCAAGAAACGGATGGGAGTTTGAAAAACGCGGTTGGCATGTAATTACTGCGCAATATATAAAGCTAAAATTGCAATATATAATTCTGTATTTGCACTCACAGTGCTGTACTGTATCGAGATCTGGACCTACCAAGAAAGGAGTTTGAAAAAAGCGGTTGGCATGTAATTAATGCGCTATACGTATTTTTCCGATTTGTAAAAAAATTGTTTTCTACGAAATTATGCGTATTTGAATGTTGCGTTTTGTTTTTAAAAATACAACTTTTTTTCTCTATAAATTTTGACCTGATTAAGGTATTTATCATTTTCTTTTTGATTTGATAGCTCTCATTGTTTTTTTCTGAATTCCAAAGAAAAATATAAAAAAAAGGTTCAAAATTAAGAAAGTGGCGTTTTTTTGGGAAACTATTAAAAGTCGATTTATTCTAAAACCCCACACTTATACTTCTTTTTCAATTTTTCATTAAATTTCTACTTTCACAAGGAAAACATCTTGTGATTTTTATGCGGGCTGAATAAAATTCGTGGCCAGGAGAATGTTTTCTCATAAAATGGAATTCTCTAATTTTTCTCGCAAACAACGGCAGATACAAAAAAAATTTGAGACGAAAGTACACGTCTGAAAACGTTCTGTGAAAAAAACACCTCTCACTTTTTTGCAATATCTTGCATCGTCAGAAATTTTTAGTAGACTAGGGTTGAATTTTATTTTATTATTTTATTGAAAAATCATTCTTTTTTAGTTAAAAATTCATTCATTTTGGTAGCAAGTGCATCTTTTTTAGTTAAAAATCACAACTATTTGGTTGAAAATTGATATGCTTTGGTTGAAGATTCGTATGTTCTTTCGAAATTCGTCTTTTTTGGTTGATGATCTATAATTTTGGTTCAAAATCTTTTTTTTTTGTCGAAACATAACTATTTTGTTTAAATTTTCTTTCAAATTAATTTTTCAAACTAAAAATTTCACTATCCTATGTTTGCCTAAATTTTTTTTCAGTTACAAATTTCTCTATTTTAATCAAAATTCGTCTTTTGTGGTAGAATATTAATAATCTTTTTGGTTAACCATTCATATTTGTTTTTAAAAATTAGTTTCTTCAGTTGAAATTTTAACTATAAGGTTTAAATTGCTCAAATTCAAGTATTTACTTGATGATTCTTATATTTTGATCAAAAATAAACTTTTTTGGTAGAAAATTAATCTTTTTTGGTTGAAAATTCATCTTCTTGGTCGAAACCTAATTTGCTTTGTTGAACATTTTTTTCAAGAGACTTACGATTTTATACTGAAAATTTAAGACATTTAATGGGACATTTTTCTTCGAAAATGTATCTTTTTTGATAAAAATGTAATCTTCTTGGTTGAAATTCAACTTTTTGGTTAAAAAATTAACTATTTTGTTGAAAATTCATTCCACTTGCTTATAAATTATCATTTCTAAATTAAAATTCAACTATTCTATTATAAGTTATAAAATTATCAATTTCCGTTGAAAATTCAACTATTTAGTTCATAGGTCTTTTTTTGATGTTGAAAATTCACATATTTCGTTAGCAATTGCATCTTTTTTCATCAGAAATGAAAACTGGTTGAGAATTGATCTGTTTCAGTTGAGGATTCAAATATTTTTTTGAAAATTTGTCTTTTTTGGTTTAACTGAACAGTTTTTTTTTTTTAAATAAAACATATTTTTTGTTCGAAATATCCTATCATTTTTTAAATGAAAATTTTACTATTCTAAGCTATAAATTTATTTTAGTTGAAAATGTCAACTAAGGTGAACCTCCTGACAGTGGATAATGGAACCTACAGTAGATAATCATTAATTAAGAGCAGAATAAAAATAAAAATAACCAATTTTAATTTTGGATTATGAACACGTATAGTTTCTTAATTATCAATTTAGTTAAAATGAATATCTTACAAATATTAGTATTTTTAATTAATTATCATCCACTATAGGGAGGTTGTCCCTATTATGCTTTTTATTGATAATTAATTTTTTGATTCGAAGCTTCATCTATCTGATTGAAAATGTTCCATTTTGTTGGAAATTGCTTTTTTTGGTTTAAAATTAATTGTTCTAACTGAAAATTTAATTCTGCCATTACTGGTTCAAATAATTTTGGAAATGTTAGTATTTTTCGTTGGAAAGTGGTATTTCTAATTCAGAATTAATTAAATTTGAGACATATCAAAGAAGATTCACAACTACTCAACAATTGTAGGTTACATGGACATTTAACAACCGAAATCATTCTTTTTAGTACGAATTATTAGATTTCAAAGCAAATAACCATTTTTTGTACAATTTTAGGTTAAGCTAGCGATTTTTACTGGAAATGTCGATGTATAATTCAAATATGATATTACAATTTTGGAACAGTTTAAGGTTATGTTACCGTTTTTCACAGGAAATAAGTTGTTTTGAACAAAAATCATTGAATTATCAATTTTTATACAATTTCATTTTCTGGCTTTGTTGGCGTTTTAACCCGAGAGTCGGTGCCTTCAATCAAAAATTATTGGCTTCAAAAAAAGATAACTAATTTTTTAACAATTTTAGATTGTGCTCGCGTTTTCAAATGAGGATTCCCAATCCTGAAGAATTTTTTCTTATCTCAAGTTAATGTTTTTCATCTCAATTTATTATTGTTAATGAAAAATCATCAAATTTCCATAAAATATTTACAGTATTTAAACAATAATAGGGTAGGTCAGCATTTTTCACCGGGAATCGATTCTTTGAAATAAAAACCATTTGACTCCAAGTATTAAACAACCTTAGGTTACGTTAGTGTTTTTTATCGAAATTTGTTAATTTTCAACAAAAATGCAACAGGTAACAATTTATGAATAGGTGATCAAAGTTTAAGGCACAAAGTTGAGGGGTTAAAGTTCGAAAAGACAAAGTTCAAAAATTAAGGGGCCATAGGCCAGGTGACGTAATTCAGGTCAGAGGTAAAAAAAAGAGGGGCTCTGATCAGTGTTGAAGGTGACAGATCATAGGTCAAGGGTTAGCCTTCGTATAACAAAGGGCAAATTTGTTAATTTAGTGTAAATTAAACGCAAGAACAGTCTCTTCGAAAGATGTATATAACATGTGACGTGACACAGGTCAGAGGTTAGTGGGTCAAATGCCAGGTATTATAAATTATGTGTCCATAGGTCAGGGGTAATCGGTCAAGGGACATGGATCAGAAGTTAGGGGTTACAGTTTAGGGGTTAAAGGTTACGGCTCAGAGACCAGACTGTATAAATCAGGTGTTCATACTTCAAGGTAAAAATTGAAGATACATAGGTCAGATTTCAAGGGTCAAAGGTGAGCTGTCTTATGATAATTGTAATCGGTTGTATCTAGAAGGTATTGAAACGCAGGTTTGAGGTCAGAGGCCAGATGTCATGGATCAAGGATAAAAGTTGAAGGAACATATGTTATAAATCTTTCGTCAGGGGTCATAGGCCATGTTCTACATATCAAGTGTTCATAGGTCAGGCGTAAATGTTGAAGGCACATAGATAAGAGATCAAGGGTCACAGGACAGGTGTTATAGGACAGTTGTCATGGATCAAGGGTAAACGGTAATGAAACACAGGTTATAGGCCAAGGGTCAGTGGTCAGAGGTCAGATCCCGTAGGTCAGGGATGAAGAATGACCAGGGTCAAAGGTCAAACGAAGAGTTGGTTCATTTCGTATAAATTAAACAAAAAATGAGTCTTTTGTGAAGGGATCAGTGATATCTATTCATTTGGGAAGATAATCAGTCTTATAACGTTTCATGGATGATGAGACCGTGGAATGTGCACTTTCCTGCACTTTGGGCTTCCATCTTTCATCTGCTGAGTTTCCATTGGACTCGGTCTAGCCATTCGGGATAAATTATGCGGCTTCGTAAGCAAGGTTTACACGAAGCCGAGACCTGCCACTAGCTATTTGCTGTTAGCCTACGTCTTCACGGACAGCCTCCAGGAATGTAATTATCGTCGAGTACCGATAGGTGTAGAGCTTCCCTCTTGGGATATCTTCCTCCTCATTTTGCCCCATCGCTTATGGCCTCATCGTTCCTTGTGACTCCTTGAACCGGGACAACTCCCTATTAATGTCTCACCAATACTGTCGTTAGTTAATGTAGTGCTCTATTAAAGCCTTAGAATCCCGAAACATAAAATAAATCAATATTGTCGATAGGTCTTTCTCGACCATTTTTTTTTACATCCTCATATTTCGTTTTCGTCGAAAAATTATTTAACACTGTCTTCGGGATGTCGAGTGTCCTGGAAATCCTTGAAAATCTGGAAAAATCCTTGAATTCATTTTTTACCTGGAAAAAGGTGGAGCAGTCCTTGAAGTTTTCTCATGGTTCTGGAATTTTTTTCGTTTAAAAAAATAGTTTTTTAAACTTTTTCTCGGCTGAGCGAAAAAAGATTACACTTAACAAGAGACTGCTTATTTTATGACGGTGGAAATCATGAAACTACAATCGAAATGGTATTTGAATATTCTTGATCAGAGCAAATAAAAAATTGGTGGGGGCAAAGTTCGAGAATTTTAAAAATGAAGTTTTGGACTAGTAATTATTTTAGTTATTCATTCATTGGCCTTGCATTTTTTTTTCTTGCAGTTGCTTTATCCTGACGACTTTAATTGTAGTAGAGAATTTTATTATTTGCTTGCAAATTCAACAATTTTTATTAAAAAGTCATACTTTTTATTTGAAATATCTATCATTACATTATTCGTTGAGAATTCATATTTTTTGGTAGAAAATTCATCTTTTTGGTTGAAAATGCCTTTTTTTGATTGAAAAATAATTTTCAAACTAAAAACGTAACTAAAATGTAACTTTTCAATTTTTTTGCTGAAATTTAATCTTTTCAAGTCAAAAATTGGTCTTTATTGGAAAAAATCTAATTCTAATGCTGGACATTTTCTCTCTTTTGAATAAAACTGCAATTTTTTTGTTAAAAATTGACCTTTTTTTTAAAATCGTATTTCCGGTTTGAAAATGCTGTCTTTTGGCTTAAATGTTCAACTATTTCATTGACACTTTTTCCTGTTTCGAATGAAAAATCTTTATTTGTTGAAAATTCTTCATTTTCATTACAAAATACGTATCTTTGGTAGAAAATTCATAATTTCGGATTGAAAATTCTACTGTTTTGTAGAAAATTGTTGTTTTTTTTTGGCAAAATTTGACCTACTTTATTAAACATTCATTCTTTGGTTGCAGAATTGCAGATTTATCATTGTAGTTGGTCATTCATAATCTGGTTCAAAATTCAGCTATTTAGTTAACATCTTTTTTATTGAAAATTAATCATTTTTAGTTGAAAATTCAATTATTTGTTTGCAAATTTGTCTTTTTTGGTAGACAATTAATTTTCTTTGTTGAAAATTCGCCGTTATGGTTAAGAATTCATCCTTAAAGGTTAATAATTTAATTATTTTGTTGAATTTTTTTTTAATTTAACTCTTTGGTTGAAAAATTTAACTACTTTGTTGAAAATTCGTTTTTTGTTGTTGCTGTAATATCGACTATTTAATTTTTTGTTGAGAATTCGTTTTTTTGTCGAAAATTTAAATTTTCCTGTTGAAAATTCAACTATTTTTGGTTAAAGTTTAATATTTTTTCTGTTTCAAAATAAAGCTATCTGGTTGGAAATTCGTTTTTGAAATCTCAAGTATTTTGTTAATAAATCATCCTTTTTGGTCATCACCTTCGTCCATTTCGACAGAAAACTCATCCTTTTGGATTTAAAATTCACCTTTTTTGTTAAGAATTAAACTGTCTTCTAAAAAATTCAATTATTTCGTTGGAAATGCAACGGCTATAAGTTGAAGTTCAATCTTTTCTGTTTAAAATTCTATTATTTAGTTGAAAATTCATCTTTGTAGTTTGAAAAGTCAACAATTTGGTTAAAAAATCAATTTACTTGTTGACAATTTTATTTTATTTTTGAAAATGATCCCAAATTACACATGGTTTTGAACTCGCTTCGATATTATTGAGTCATTTATGGTTTTTATTGTCCGGTACGATAAGGCTTCTTAATGTTCGTTGCTAAAAGCTATTATTATATGATGCTTATGTGTGTTATTCTCAGTTGCGAATTGTTATTGTTCGTTATTGTCAATTTTAAGTGGTTGTAATTGTCGGTTTGAATAGCTATTATTGTCCGTTCATAATTGTTTGTATTTTCGATTTATTAATGTTATTAAATGTTGCTAAGAGTTGTTATTAAATGTCGCTCAATGGTTTTCACATACTGATCCTACAATCGTTTTTTTTCGTTTCCACAGGGATTGTTATTTTTTTGTAGGAATTGTTACTATCTGTGACTAATGGTTTCTATTGTCCAAAGATAGGGGTAGTCATTGGTTATTTTTAATGGTTGATATTGTTTGCTACTTTTTATTGTTATTGTCCGCTGCTAATAGTTTTTACTTTCTGCTAGCAATGCCTCATTGTCTATTGTTTCTGAGTTTCATTGTCCGGTACTAGTGATAGTTATTTTCCGTTGCTTAAGATTGTTATCATCCGTTAATAAACATTCTTTTTTCACGGCGTCAAATGTTGTTATTGTCCGTTATTCTCTGTTCCATACGGTTGTTATTGTCGGTTGCCAATGGTTGTTATTGTCCCGCACTAGTGCTTGGTATTGTTCTTTGCTAAAGATTAGTAGGCTAAGGAGTGTTGTTCAAAATTTTATGCAATAAAAAATTTTAATTAAAAATATTGTTCACAAGATTAATTAAATAAAAGTTTTGTATAAGCCTTCAAACCTTATATTTTGGACATCCTGAGAATGCATTTAAAATACTCTTCACTGGGTTTTTAGTAGAAAATCTTATTGAAATTTCAGTGATACATAATGAAACTGCAGTACCTTCTCATACTGAGAAATTAGTGAAAAAGGACTGGAATTTCAGTGAATAATTAGCGATTCGAAGTGAATTTTCACTGATCCAGATTAAAAAACCCATGGTTTTTACTATTCGTTGCTAAATATCGTTATTGTAAATTGCTAGTTGATCTTATCGACAAGTTTCTAAGGGTTATTATTGAATTGGGCTGAGGCTTGTTGTTAAAAAATAAAGTAATAAAATATTGGAATTAACAATACTCCTTGCAAAATAAATTAAATAGAAGTCTTCTATAAGCCTTCAAAAAATGACTTTAGAATGCATCGCAATTACCGTAAAAATGGATTTTTCACTGTCGAATGCCAGATGCCAAATATTTTAAAAATTCTGAGGACCAATTCAAAAGACTCTGCTGGTTCGTATACGTATTTTATAATTTCAACAAAAAATATATTTAAATGTTGATGAGAAAATTAGCCTTGTTTTTACTATTTATACAAAGTATCTAAATTTCAATACAATAGTTTAGATTGTAATATATGATGAAAAAAGACTAGCACTTTGGTGATTCACTTTAGCGTGCTATCGGAGAAATAACTTGACAATTTTGCCAAATAGTGGTATTAAGTCTTAGGCGTAATTGACTGTACTCAAACAAATTACATTTCCTTATTATTATTATTCTACTAAATTGCGGAAATTAGAGGATTGAAACACGCTCGAATCAATTATTATTCAGCATGAAATATGACACGCGCCTTTCTCATTGTTTGATGGAGTATAATCAGTAGATATAATTTCAATATTTGACAAATGCTCTATATGTTGGTGCTTGCGCTGATTATCAGTAATATTTAAAATACATTAGGGAAATTGAACATTTTCAGTCTTTGTAAATCATAAGCAGTTTTTTCTTCGCTTATAGATATTCTTGCAATTATCAGAATGATCCGGGATGAAGTAATTAAATGAAAGCATAAATTTCTTGAATCCTATGAGTACCATTCCTTAATCATACATTGTATTGTATTGAATACAATATATGAAAATAAAAGGAGAGATTGAGAAGGTAAGGAAAGAGATAAAACCAAAAGGAGAGTAGAAATGGGTGAAAAAGAATGGTGGGATGAGGAATCTAAGTAAGGTGAAGAGAGAAGTAAGGAGTGTGTTTACAGAATGGAGGATAGAAGAGATTGACGAAGGGAGTGCAATAGAAGAAAACGAGATTATAAGAAAAAGCAGTAAAGGAAGGGAGAGAATGAGAGGGAATGGGATGTGATAAGGAAAGAGGAAAACGGAAGGTTGTGAATAGGTTGATAAAAATGAGTGAGTATACAGAGTACTTCAAAGGATTGTTAGGGGGTGAAGAACGAAGGATAGAAGATGATGCGACAGAGGTGTTAGATTGATAAGGAGAAGGAGAGAATCAGATAAGAAAAAAAGAAGTAAGCGTGGCAATAGAAAAGCTAAAAAGAATAAAGGAACAGGAGAGGATTTCTCTAGCAAAGTAAAGAGAGGTGCAGGATGGCCTGATGATTGGAGGACGAAACTGGTGATACCGCTAAGGAAGAAAGCAGAGGGTAGAAAGATAGAGGGATATAAAAGAATCACACTCATGTCGGTGGGATATAAAATCTGTGCGGAATTTCTCAGTAATAAGTTAGAAAGACAGGTAGAAGAAGAAGGAAGTATTTCACACAACCAAACGGGCTTTTGGAAAGGAATGGGAACAACAGAAAACATTTACGTCCTTAACTGTCTAGCTAATAAAAATTTCGGGAGGAAAAGGGGAAACTAGTAGCATTGATCCTAGACTTCGAAGCTGCATTCGAGTCTACTGAAAAGAAGGGTGCGGCAAGAAGCTACAAAAGGAAGGGGAGTCGAAGTGGGCTGATTGAAAGAGTAGAAGAAATCTTTGGGAATACTAGGGCCAGAGTGAGGATTGGAAATGAGAAAGGAGAGGAATTCGGGAAAAGAAGAGGATGACAATGTTAGCAGACATAGAGGAAAAGTTAAAAGAGAAATGAAGAGGGGGACGATCTCAGGTAGCTGTAAGATCCTCTCTTTAGCATATGCGGATGGTGTTGCACTCAACGCAGAGGACGAAAGAGGGGTGAACTTAATGATGAGATGGTTTGAACAATACGTGAGAGGAAAAGATTTAACGTTGAATGTTAGTCAGACCAAGGTAATGTGCTTCAGGAGTGAAAGTTGTAGAGTACAAATTAAAGATTAACGGAGAAATGATAGAATAGGTGGAGGAGTTCTGTTACTTAGGGTTCTGGTTTGAAGCATTGGCGGCATGAGTAAGAGAAGATTCAAGGAAGGCTGGAGGACGAGAGTATGGATGTTCGATATGTTAGTCTAGGCAGTATTTTGTTATGGAGTGGAGATTTGGGGATGGAAGGATCATAATAGGATGGAAAGTCTTCAAGAATTATTCTTGAGATGGGTCATGGGGGTGAGTTGAACCTATCCAGGATGTAAGTCGAGAAAAGAACTAGGAAGAGAGAAATAATAAGTTAGGCAACTTAAGAGAGCTTGGATACTTGAAGAGTAGCTGAAGAGGGGAGAGGGGAGAAAAATGGCACAAGCATGCCTGAGTGAGATCCGGAATAAAGAGAGAGGAGAGGCCACACGGAAGGTTCAAGGTGGGATGGTGAGAAACAGGAAATGAGGAAAGAATTTAGTATCCAGTAAGAGAGTATAGGCTGGCGGAAGATAGAATTGGAGATGGTAGTTCGGCAGGAAGAAGAGAGATGGAGTAAGATTATGGAATCAAAATACAACAAATGGTGTAAGATGGTTCAGTTTGTGAAGGAACCCGAATACTAAAAGAAGTTCAAAAAGATGAGTAGGTGGGATATGATGGTGCAGTACAAAATGTGGGAGGAAGTAAGGGTGTGTCAATACTGGATGCAGGAACAGGAGAAATTATATAGAGTGTGCGGTTATAAAGTGGAATATTGGGCCCATTTGTTAGAAGTGTGTACTGGAGAGTAAGGGGAAGAAGGAAGTGTGAATAATTGTGTGAGAGGAATTCTGGATGGTAATGGTCAGAGAGTGGAATGAATGAAGAGACTAGATGACTGAGGAAAACAAGGGGTTCGAAGCTAGATAAAGCCAGGAGAAGAAAAATGAAATTAGAGAAGTAAATTAGAAAGTTGAGAAAACTATGAATTTAGAAGATGGTTAGCAAATAATCAGAAAGTTAAAATTTGAGTTATATATTCGAATTAAAATACGTAGGCTAGAGCACATATGTCAATGAATTTTGAAAATAAAGTTTTGCGGCCACTCTTAGTGTTGAGAAGTCAACTTTCAATTTCAGCTTCGTGATATCTTGATGATTGGTTACTTCTTTATCTTTATCCGGATCCTTTAATTTTCTTACTCTGAAGTTGTTTCAGCAAAACGTAAAATGAATACGCGGAGCATAGAATCTACAAGGTTTAAGATAAGTGAATTTTTGATTGGATGATTATTCGAGATACAAAAATTATGACTTACTGTAATAAAGTAGTCAGCGGTTAATGGAAAGAATTTTCCAACACGTAACTTCACGGGGATTTGCACCCTTGACATTATAATGCATAATGATTTTCTAAATTCTTTATCGCGTATGGATGTCCAATCACACTCGTAGATGGCATCCTTCAATTCGGAAGACTAATTTAAAGGTATACAACATAGCAATGCATTATTTTTACAAATGTTTAAAGAATATCGTGTTCTTAAACAAATTTCCGAATACAATTTTATAAAGAAAGATGTGTACCTTCACCATAATTTCATTTCCTCGCCAGGTGTAACTAAATATTTCAACCAGCATGTACAGTTGGTATTGGATTATCACATAGAACTGGAATGTTTTTGGAGAGATCTGAAAACAATAATTAGATATAACGATAGTCAAGTTCAATAAAAAAACGACTTACCAATGTCAATTCAAAACATGTTAAACATATGATGAAACAACTTGCTCCCACTTGAAAAAGAATTCCAATTTGGAATATTTCCGTTATGTCATTGATAAATCTGAACAAAGAATTAATTGTGAAATTAGTTACCCAGAAATAATTGAAAATCCATTTCAGGGACCGAATTTGAACTAGAATCTCTTTGTTCCAACCATAAATGAAAGAGTTGAATTTCCAGTCAAAAAAATTTATTTTTGACCAAAAATAATTTGATCATAGTTCTATTAATTCATTCGGAATTCAAGTCAAACAAGAAGAAACGGAATAAGCTTTTTGAAAATAATTCCTGTCATTGTGAGGTAGTTTTTGCACGGCACCTTACTGGTCGAGATTTTTTTTCATTAAAAACTAATATATTTCTTTTGATATTAGAACTTACGAGAGTATGGCTTCGTGATGTTTGGTACAATTCTCAAATCGCTTTCGAAAAATCTCCTTTGCACTTTTTTGTTTGTAGGAGAGACTATCCCGGAATATCAACTTGGAGTCTTCTTCTAAATCATAGCAATTGGCTAACAATACAAAATCCAGTTTGAGTATTTCCAATTGTCCTACCATTGCATGATACAAATTTAAAATCAGTACATTCATCATGGGATGCATAATAGCAGTATTCAATTGTAATATTACTTGGAAAGCATAAATAATTTCATAATTTGGACTTTTCATAGTATCGAAAGGATACCATGAGGCGAAGAGTAATTTTCTTTCCTGAAAATCACAAATTAGATTATAAAAGTAAATATAATAATACACTAATATCAAGATTTCTAATAAAAATTTAACTAATGAAATGTTTTTTCTTCTTACGCTTGTATTATCGATCAAAGGAACCAAGATCCAAGAGATGAACGTGAGTTGGGGGAGAGTAAAAAATAAGAGGGCATATGCATTGCCAACAGAACTACACTTTTTCAACACCAGTAGATGTTCCTTTCGTCTTGGAGCAAAAATCGGTTGATGCAATCTTTCAAAAAATTTCTCGATTTCTTTTACATGAGAACAAAATATTCCGATTTTTGCGATGCAAACAATACATGGTAAAGTCAAAAAGGTACCGTCAATTAATTTTTCCAAGCTCCCTCCTATGAGATAGATGTTGATTATTTGTGGTGGCAAGATTGTTACGACATAAAATAATTGGAAACCATAGCCCCAGCTTCTGTAAACAAAAATGTAATGCAGAAAAGTTATTTTGTTGATTTGAGGAAACTCAATAATTTTTTCTTGAATATCCAGCTTCTACCCTCTCCATAGGTGAAGTTATTTATGAGGTTATCGATAGTCCATTAATAGAACTGATGTTTATTTTCTGTTACTGATGCTTCTTATTGTCTGTTGTTTATGGTTTTTATTGTCCGGCAATAGCGCTTGTTATTGTCTGTTTCTAAAGATTGTTATTATCCATTATTAATGGTTGTTATTATCAGTTGCTAATTTGTATTATTGTCCGTTATTGTCAATTCTAAATGGTTGTTATTGTTGGCTTCTAATGGCTGTAGTGGATCTTATTGACCGTTGTTTAATAGTTTTCACAGACTGATGGTAAATCTTGTTTTTTCCGTTTCTATGTGGATTGTTCTTTTTAGAAATTGTTACTTTCTGTTTCTAATGCTTGTCATTGTCCGTTGTTTATGGTTTTTATTGTCTGGTATTAGTGTTTCTCATTGTCCCTTGCTAAATATTGTTATTAATCCTTACTAATAGTTGTTATTGTTAGTTGCCAATTGTCTTTATTGTCGGTTATTGTATGTCCCAGATGTTTGATATTATCCGATGCTAAAGATTACTATTGTTGATTGCTAATTATTCTTATCAGTTTTCAAGGGTTGTTATTGAGAATGGCTAAGGGTTCTTGTTGCAAAATGATGTAATAAACTATTGAAATCAATACTACTTCTTGCTAAATGAATCAACTAGAAGTTTTCTATAATCCTTAAAAAATTTGGTTTGAACTGCTTTTCAATTACCGTAAAAATGGACTTTTCACTGGCGAAGGCCAGAGGCCAAATATTTTACAGATCCTGAGAACCAATGCAAAAGACTGAGCTGGTTTATGGGCGTGCTTCATAATTCCAATAAAAATTGTATTATATGTTGATGAGAAAATGAATGTTGTTTTTAATACTTATGCAAAGTATCTGAATTTCAATACAGTAATTTAGATTGTAACATTTGATGAAAAAACACTAACAGGTAGATGATTCACTTTAGCAAGCTATCGAGGAAGTAACTGAAAATTTCATCAAATAATTTTATTTAGTCTTAGGTGTAGTTGATTGTCGTCAAACAAATTAAGTTTCCTTATAAATATTATATTTACTACATAGCGAAAATTATAGGATTAGAACACGCTCGAATCAATTATTATTCAGTATCAAATATGATACGCAATTTTCTCATTGTTTGATAAAGGACAACAAGTGGGTTGTATTTTAATGTTTAAAAAATACAAGTTGATGCTTGCGCTGATCATCAATGATATTTGTGTAATTATTATACAATTTCCTTATTGAAAGGCTTAAGAGAAATTCAATATCTATAGTATTTGTAAAGGTTAATACGTTCTGGATTGAAAAAGGATAAAAATTTTAAGTACAACGAGAAAGAAACTCTCGGTATGCTTTACAAAAATTCCTATGAGATTTGTCGGAAATTCTGTAAAAATAGCTGTTTTTTTTTCTGTGCATGGATGTTGTTGCAATTATCAGAATAATCTGAGAAAAAGTAAGTAATCAAACAAAAGAAAAAGTTTCTTGAGTCCTATGAGCACTATTTCTTAATCATACATTGTGCTAAATTCACAATATAATTTATTATAATAATTTTTTTTTTTGATTTAGAATGCTTAATTGTGGGTAGTGTTGCGTAAATTTTCTCTTACTCTGTTTTTGATTGAAGTTATCCAAGAAGAACGTAGAATGAATATGCTGATCTCAAAATATAAAAGAGAAGGAAAAGAAAATTGTATATGAAATACTAATTATTTATTTCGAAAAAACAAATAAATAGAAAAATAAAGGATTAGAACTGGACAAGTTGTTGAAAATTTACCATTTATGATAGAACAATCATCTTTTTTGGTTAAAATAAATCAATGTTTCAGTATATTGTTCAGAATTCATCAGAAAATGAGAATCAATCATAAATTTTGGGTTGAATGATTTTAAGCCACTCTTATGGGTCCCCAAAGAAAATCCCATACGTGAGAAATTTGAATTTTACGTAATATTGCAGTTTATTGACGCTTTCTGAAAGTTAAAAAAAACATAATCACTAATTGGTAATTTAAGAATACCCAGTCATTTGTTAACTAATATTCAATTGTTTAAACAACTTTATCCACTCTGTTCAAATATTTGTTTTTCTTTCATTTAACTCGCGAAATGAACGTGTTTTCTAGACGTTATGAGTTATTTAATGAATGATAACAGCAAAATAATTTGTTTCAATAATTTTACAATTATTTAAATAATACGTATTTCTACAAGTATATATTTTACCTTTCTCTTTCTCCTTTACACTATTTTCTTTGTAGGAGATACTATCCTGGAATGTCAACTCGGAGTCTTCCTCTGTATCAGAAAAATGGGCTAACAATACAAAATCCTATTTGAGTGTTTCCAGTTGTCCTACCATTGCAAGATAAAAATTTAATTAAAAAATACACCCTTTCCTTTAAACACCATAATTCTTGTTTTATTTACGTTAGTTTTGAGACCAATGTTCTTCATGCTTGTATTCAGTTTGCTCAGCATTCTTTGCAAGTCTTCGATTGATTCTACCATAACAAACTTATCATCTGTGAACGCTAACCCACGTACCTCTCACTGTCTCGAGATCCATTTCTTCTTCGTCGAAGATGGCCATTCTCAGACACTTGTCCATGAATATAATAAATAGCCATGAGGAATTTACGTTGATTTTGAGACCCATGTTCTTCATGCTTGTATTCAGTTTGCTCAGCATTCTTTGCAAGTTTTTGATTGATTCTGCCATAACAAACTTATCATCTGGGAACGCTAACCCACGTACCTCTCACTGTCTCGAGATCCATTCCTTCTTCATCGAAGAGGGAAATTCTTAGACATTTGTCCATATAATAAATATCCATGAGGAAATAGCGCATCCTTGTCTAAGACCTTGCATAATATCGAACCAGTTCTCAGTTTCCCATTAAACCTTACACTTGTTTTGCTACCAGCATATATTGCTTTTATTGCTTGCAGAAGCAATTAATTGACTCTGTACTCTTTCAGGATTTCCTAAAGTTTACTTCTATATCCACCTTGTCAAACACTTTTTCTGGGTCATCAAATGCACAGAAAACTTTTTTCCTTGCTCTCAAATTTTTTTTGCGATTTGCCTATAGTACTATTGAATAGAAATATTGCTTGGAAAGCGTACATAATTTCATAGTTTAAGCTTTTCATTGTGTCAAAAGGGTACCATGGTGCAAATAGTAATTTTTTTGTTGCTAAGATTTTTAATAAAAATGTTACAATTTACAAAATGTTTTTTATTTTCACGTTTTTAAATTGGATCAACGGAATCAAGATCTAACAGATGCTTGTGAGTTGCAGAAGAGTCAAACATTAAAAGGCATATTCATTGTCAATAAAAGTATACTTTTTGAACAACAGTAGATGTTCTTTTCTTCATGGGGCAGAAATAGGCTGATACAATCTCTGGCAAGAGTTTTCTATTTATTTTGCACTACAGCAAAATATACCGAGTTTTGCGGTGTAAACAATACAGGTCAGTGTCATGAAGGAACTGTCAATCATTTTTTAAGTTTCCTGGTCATAGATAGATTTTGATGATTTGTGGTGGTGAGGGTGCTACAACAAAAAATAATTGGAAAACATGGCTCCAGTTTCTGTAAACAAAACTGTGAATCAGCCTAAAAAATCACCTTTCAATTAGGAATTCTCATGTCTACTTCTTCCTAGCCCTGAAAATCACACCAAGTAAAAAATCTCTTTGTTCAGCTCACCTGAACCCCAAAAATCACCTCCAAATGTAAAAGTCTCTTTCCAGCTCTCCCCAGTCCCAAAAATCATCCCTTAGTATGAAAACCCTTTTCCTAGATCTTCCTAGCCCCAAAAATTACCCCTGAATATATAAAATTTCTTTTTCCAGCTGTCTTCAGCCTCAAAAGTCACCACTCAATGTAAAATCCCCTTGTCTATGTCTTATCAGCCCCGAAAATCACCCCTTAGTAAAAAATATCCTTTTTCAGCTCTCCCCCGCCCCAAAAATCACACCTAAGTGTAAAATCCCCTTATCGAGCTTTGCAAGAGACGTGTTCTGTAATAATAAAAAAAAAATCCAAATTTGCCGCTCTAAGCCCTGGCCTTTTTCTCTTCTGGTGTAAATACAACACGGCATAAATATCATATTTTTTCAGTGTATAAACTTCATAGTGTTTTTAAGTTGATTTGAATATTGGAAACGTAGTTTTTAATTTTAATCAGATCATAAAAAACAGATTTTTCGTAGCTGAGGCAACGTCACAAATTTACAAGAATTTTTCAAGAGTTCGCTTTGTATATTGGTAAAGAAATATTCAATTGTTTCAAAACAGATTCTGGTTGCAATAATGTTTCTTAACTAAATTTGGTCACTTGTATTCTTCTTTATGCTGCTTGAACTGAACACGTTACCTTATTGTATTTTAAAAGTGTTAAAGATTTTTGTTCCATTCATAATCATTATTGAATATATTATTCATGTAACCTTTTATTTTTCCTGAACCTTAAGTTATCAAACTTTTCATTAAAAAAAAAAAAAAAAAAAAAAACGACGGCTTCATCCAGTCACGAACACGGGTTTCTCGACAAAAGTGTCGGGGTAGTTTCGAGATATTAATCGAAAATGGTGTCATGCCTTTTTGTTAATTAACTTTTTTTATAACGCTTTTTAGTAATTAGAAAATTTCAATTATTTCGACCCCATTCTCGTGGCTGAAGATGACATCCGAAAAATTTGAAAAAGCTATCAGTTATCCTGGTGTGATATTTCACAAGTTTTCATTCCGTGATTTATTATATTTAAAAAATCGTAATTTTCCTTGTTTATTTATTTATTTACTATAATAGTGGGTGTTTCACTACAACTGGCCATAATCCCAAGTAGGCGATATTCAGAACAGTATCAAACGCGTCTTCCGGTCTATAGAAATTTTCCGTTTCCGCCTTGCCAATTTGTTTATTATATGCTTCCGGAAACGTTTCAGAATATCTTATCACTCAATTTGCTAAAATATGGTACTTGCATTGATTGCCGTCGAGAATTGTTGCAACGAGATATATATAGGTATACTAATTTCTGTCCTATGTTACGAAATTATGCCTTACAGTAACTTCTCTCGTATTACGAATTTCAGTATGATGAAGCTTCCTACGTAATTTAGCTACTATGCGACCATCCTTCTCATTGATTCTGAATAACATATGAAGGCTTCTCACTCGCATAAAATGTTATTGATTGGGGTTTTTTCTTGAAATTCCCCTTTTTCCCCCTATTCTCAAAAAACTTCCCCTTTTTCTCCTTTTCTCTTTAAATGTACGATATTTGAAATTGTAATCATTATTGAATAATAATTTAAGCAATTATGGCACTTAAATAAAGTATCTATGAATAAATAAGGTATACGTTTCAAGTGCTGACCATTTAAGAATAAATACTCTTAAAAAAATTTGAAGATGAAACATTTTCAAGAAAGTTGAAAATGCGAAAACTGGAGACAGAAGTTATTATAGTTATTATATAATATAACTTGAGCAATTTTTATTTTTTTCTAAATCTTCGTTTAAAATTTAACTATTGTTGAAACTTTTTATTTCGTTGAAAATTAACTTTTTTAACTCACAATTGAAATATTTTATTTATGTTTGAAAATTGATATTTTTTAGTCGGAAATTCAACTATTTGGTTGCATGTTCATGAATTTCGTTCAAACCTTATATTTTTGGCAGAAAATTGGTTAAAAACTTAACTATTTGGGTGAAAATATATTTA
>CAKNXH010000917.1:204370-216950 GCA_932178445.1 Andricus quercusramuli
GAACTAAAAATTCCAATTTTTAATTGAAAATTATTGATTATATTGAAAGCTCATATTTTTGAATTCAACTGCATTGTAGAAAGTTCTTTTTTTGGTTCAAAAGTTCAATAATTTTGTAGAAAATTGGATTTTTCATTTGAAAAATAGTTTCTTGAAATGAAAATGTAGCAATTCCATTTTGGGTTCAAAGTTGATTTTTTTTTTATTTTGAAAAATTCAACTATTTGGTTAAAAATTTATGTAATTTGTTGAAAATTCGACCTTTTCTGTAGAAAATTAATCTTCTTGCTTCAAAATTCGATATTTGGAATGCAATTTTTTTTCTTTATTGACTGAAAAATCTTTTTCGTTTCAAAACTCAACTCTTGTTGAAAATTCGTGTTTTCGGATTAAAGATTTAACTGTTTTATAGCAAATTTGAATTTGTCCTCGAAATTTGGACAGTTTGGTAGAGAATTCAACTAATTGGTCGAATTTTGAAATACTTTGTTAAAAATTCATAACTTTAGTTAGTTTTCGTTGCTTGTTAAAAACTAGGTATATAACTGCAAATTTCAATGTTTGGTTGAATATTAACGTTTTAATTAAAAATTCATATTTTCGTGCTGAAAAATCAAGTGCATTGTAGAAAAGTCTTCTTTCATAAAAATTCAACAATTATGAAGAAAATTCAGTTTTTTCAATTAAAAATTAATTTTTTGGAACGAAAATATAACTATTCGATTTTTGGTTAAAAACTGATGTTCTTTATTCAAAAATTCAACTACTTTGTTAACAAATTATCTTATCCATTGAAAGTTTAAAATTTCGAAATTTAAAAATAAATTTCTTGCTCAGTTACAATTTTTTTCAAAATGTGCAAAAACATGTTTTTTTTTTATTGAGTCACATGCACACATTTTTAAAAAAGTTAAATATGTCGAACTTGAAATTCATTCAGCTTGAACCAAAGAAAGATTTTTTTATTTTGCTTTCTCGGGAAAAAAATTTTGTCGCGAGTTAGGATTTTTGGGATTTCATATCTTTTTTGCGATTTTGGAACGTTATAAACACCACGAAAAAAAACTGTTTCCCATGACTAAAAAATAATAACACGTTTCTTTGGTTCAAGCTGACGCAATTTCAGGTTCGAATCAATCTAAAAAACATATTTTTGTATATTCTAAAAAATTTTTAAATAAGGCAAAATTTTTAAATGAGGCAAAATTTTTTTTATTTGAAAAAATCTTTAATTGTAAGTTTAAGAAAGAGAACAGAAGATATTCACTGATTTCAAATATATTTTTTTTACTTGTTTTGGATGTTGCCCCAGAAATTGTCATCCCTCAGCTCAAACGATTCGATTAATTTTTATCATTTTTATTTTACTCTACTGAAGAGTTTATTTTTAAATTTACATTGAAAGTATTAATTATAGTAAGGATGAAATGACAAATCTTGGAAAAAAAATTTATGAGAACGTTTTTAAACACATAAAAAGTTTGTATTTAACTAATTTTATTTTTCTCTCACTTTTTCATATCACTCTGGATGGATTTCCAACGATCTAAGTACATCCAATTTTTAAAAATAAATTTTTAATGGCAGAAATCATTGAAAAATCTTTGAAAATTATTTTAAAATGTAACATGTCTTACAAAAAGATTGTTCTTCTTGACACATGAAAATAAATGTTTAATTTTTCCCCTATTTTCCCCTTTTTCGTGAGAAAACCACCCTATTTCCCCTTTTTTGAGCTCCTTTTGCGCTGCGCTCCCTGAGACTGAATAGAATAACTCTAGCATTATTGAAGTATTACTTAAATGTGCAATAATAATTTAATGTAATAAATTCCGCTCACTGAAAAATAGGATCAAATGGAAGCCAAATTCATATTAGGCAGATCTATTCATATTTTGGTTTCATGATTTCTTTCATTTATTATGTGCGATAGTTTTAAGTTTTCAATTATTCATTTCATCAAGCTCTACATTTTCATTGGTTTCTTTAATTAATTTTTAGAAGATGTTATCCCTATTTAGGGATGTTTGCGTCTGAGTTTTGAAATTTTCAATTAATTTAAATTTCGATGTTAAAACGATTACTTGGGACAAATGGTTTTGCAAGAACAAGAAAAAATCTGCCTCGGCCTGGATTCGAACCGGGAACGCTACTATTATTATTACCAATCGCGCCACTGAGGCCTCAGCAGATCTTTTCTTGTTCTTTATAGCTACCTTTCATATAGAAGAATACTATAGGCATTTCCCCACTGCGACAAGTATACCATTTTTTATCAACGTGAGTATTAATCTAATTAATTTTCATTTTTTTTTATCATTTCGGTATTTCCCATAATTTGATTAAAACTCACTTTGATTAAAAATGGTATATTTTTTGCAGTGGAAAAATGCGTATAGTATTCTCCTGTAAAAAAATGTGGCTATGAGGAACGAGAAATGATCTAATAAAGCCTCGGTGGCTTCCTTGATGCTGTCAATTTTCCGTTATATTATTTATACGTTTTCTGCATATATTTTACATATTTTTAATCACATGTGAAATAAATAACACATTTTTTTTTTATAACTGTACATTTGTAATAAGAGCAGAAGTAGGGCGCTGAGCACACAATCACATTTTTCTTATTTTGTTTGCCTAATTATCAAATTAAAATATATGCTTCAATTGAAATTACCATACAATATCATTAATAATCCTGAATTAAAGTAAATGTTATAATAGCTTAATCGGCTTTCATAAAATTTTAATATAATTTTAATTTTTTTCATCGGCGTTCAGTAATCTGTAATTTTCATTCAAACATGAAATTTTATCCTAGCAGGAGTTAGAAACAAAGAAAAAAATTATTAACTCAATTTGGGTTTTTATATCGTAATGAAATGTTCTTAAAAAACATTCTGGAATTCTGAGTCTTCTGATGTGTCCCATTTTCGGCACTGATCCATTTTGAAGATTTTTAAATTTTATTTTTTATAAATACTAAATTTTTAACATTTTTAAATTTATGACTGACTCAAAATAATGTCATTTTAAATATATTTTTTTAAGATCAACACTCAAAATTTCAATTCAAAATCTTCTATATTGAGGAAGTTTTGAATGCATATAATGTAAATTATGAAAAGTTCTGAATTTTACTTGGTAAATCTCAAAAGTTGCATTATTTTAAATTGTAAATTGTCAGAATTAAAAACTCTTCGAGTTAAAAATTTTTTAATTCAAGACTCTACAATGTTAAAGATTTACAATCAAAACCCCGTTGAATTTTAAAGATCTATAGCTAAAAATTCCTCAATTTTAACGATTTTTGAAACCAAAGTCAAGCTTCAAATTCTGAATCATCCAAATTGAAGAAATTCCGAATTTAAATCAAAATAACTGGAATTTTTCATTGTTACTTATCATAATTCAAACTCTTTAATTTTCAAGATTTCCGATTCAAATTTGTACAATTTCGGAGAGTTACAATTGAAAATAATATTGATGATTTTGTCGATGAAAAATCCAGTTTTTAAATTCTGAATCTTCCGAATTGAATAAATTTCGAATGTAAATCATCAAAATCATAGAAGTCTTAATTTAAAAACCTCGAATTTGCATAATTTATAATTATAATATGTTAAAATCAAAAATGTTTAATGTGAAAGATTTACAATTAAAATTTCTACAACACTGAAGATTTACAATTAAAAACTCTTGAATTTTAGAGATTTAAAAGTAAAAAATCTTGAATTTGAATGATTTTTGAAATCAGAAGTCAATTTTAAAATTCTGAATCTTTGTAGGAATCTGTATTATCATCGGAGATGGTAACGATCAATCATAAAAAAAATCTTTTCACACACCGTGAAAATGGAAATCTACGATGCCGATAAAATTTATCTCCTCTAATACAGACAGTCTTTAACGTCTTTTCAGACTAGATTGAGTTACAAATTAAAAAATTTCTCAAATTAAATTTATTCAGGAAAAAATTCTTCTCATTTTTCTCCGCTGGGATTCGAACGCCAGGTCAACTGATTGCCGGTGAGGTGTTCTACCATTAAGCTATTAGAGAGGTCGGAAGAAGAATCCTTTTTCTGAAACACGCTTTCTTTTTCTAGATTTTATGTTTTAATTCAAGTCAATTTTTCCTAGGAATCTGTATTATCATCGGAGATGGTAACAATCAATCAGAAGAGAAATCTTCTCGCACACCGTGAAAATGGAAATCTACAATATCGATCAGAGTTTTCTCCTCTAAGAGAGGAAATCTCTAACGTCTTTTCAGACTAGATGGAGTTTCAAATTTGAAGTTTTTAAAATTAAATTTATTGAGTAAAAAGATCTTCTCCTTTCATTCGGCTGGGATTCGAACACCAAGTCAACTGATTGCCGGTCAGGTGCTCTATCACTAAGCTACTAGAGGGATCAGAAGTAGAATAATTTTTCTGAAACACGCTTTCTTTTGCAAGATGTTATATTTTAATGCACGTAAATTTTTCTAGGAATCTTCATTATCATCGGAGATGGTAACGATCAATCAGAAGAGAAATCTTCTCACACACCGTGGAAATGGAGATCTACAATATCGATCAAAGTTATCTTCTTCAAAACAGAGAATCTTTAACGTCTTTTTCAATCAAATTCATTCAAAAAAAAGATCTAAATTTAAAAAAATTTTAATTCATAACTCTATTTTGTCTGAAAAGACGTTAAGGATCTTATATATTAGAGGAGATAACTTTGATCGATATTGTAGATTTTCATTTTTACGTTGTGTGGAGATTCCTAAAAAATTTGACTTGTTTTAGAACACAACATCTTGCAAAAGAAATCGTGTTTCAGAAAAAGGATTCTTCTTCCGATCTCTCTAGTAGCTTAGTGGCAGAGCACCTGACTGGCAATCAGTAGACCTGGCGTTCGAATCCCAGCGTCGCGAAACAGAAGATCTTTTTTCTGAATAGAAATTTTAAAAGTTCTAAATCATTCTCATTGAAGAAAATTCGTATGTAGATCGAAATCACAGAAATCTTTTTATTGTAAATTGTAAAAATTGAAAGCTCTCTAATTTCAAAGATTTCCAATTCAAAGTTCTACATTTGAAGAAGTACAATTGAAAATAATTTTTATGGGTTTGTAGATGCAAAGTGAAGTTTTAAATTCTGAATGTTCCAAATTAAAGAATGTTTGCATGTAAGTCATCAAAATTAGGGAATCTTTAACTCAAAAATTAAAAATTTGCATCATTTCCAATCATACATTTTTGAAATTAAAAACTTTCCAATTTCAAAGATTGACATTTCAAAATTCTACAATTTTGAAGAGTTGCAATAGAAAACTGTTCAATTTCAAAGATGTATGAACAAAAATGCTTAAATTTTGATCAATTTAAAAGTGAAGAGTCAAGTTATGAATCCCAAATCTTCCAAATTAAAGAAATTTCGAGTATAAATCATCAAAATTTTGGAATTTTTATTATAAAAACCAGAAATTTTCCGAATTTTTTATTCTAAATTTTTCAAATAAAAAAATTTTCTATTTGAAAGATTCAATATTGAATGTTCTACAATTTTAAAGAGTTACAATGGAAAATTCTACTTGAAAATATATAATTTCAAATTATTATATTTTTAAGATTTATATTTTAAAGGTATGTTGATTCTGAACTTTTTTTCGAATAGATCAATTTTAAATATTCGCAATTTGAAATTATTCAATATGTAATGTGCATAATAGAAAATGATGCAATTTTGAATCATTTTTTCAAGAATGGTTCAATTTTGAAGATTTAGAATTTAAATTTCTGTGCTACAGATTATATTTTCAGATAAAAATAATTGTTGTCTCGATCTGCCATGATGAGAGTTTGATATCCGAATTCAATCTGAAGAATTATTATTATAAAATAATTCCAGGATAATAAGCTCCTTAAGTATCAACGTGGACTTGTTTGAGAATAATGTAGAGTGAGTATGCTGATCTTAAAATCTGAAGAAAACAATTTTTTCATCTGTAGAACCTTCTTGTTTAGCTTATTATTGCTAAATCTAAAAATATATTTTCGGCAGTTATAAAATATATACTCACGTTAAAAAAGGTGTCAACTGACAATAAAAAAAAGTTCCCCACGCGTAGTTTTACTGATTTCTGTAATCGTGACATTATGATGCACAAGGATTTTCTAAATTCTTTATGTGGTATTGAAGTCCAAGCACATTCGTAGATTGCATTCTGCAGCTCAGAAGTCTAAGTTGAAAAAGTAATTGAAAAAATAATATATGATTATTAACGTTTTTTATGACAAAATGACTATTCAAAGGAATATCGATTATTTTTATTATTCTATTTATTATTTATTTTTTATCATTTTTTTTATCAAGTAGATTTACCTTAACGATAATGTCGTTTCCTCGCCAGGTATATATAAATATTTGGGTAAGCATGCAAACTTGATATTGCAGCATAACATAAAATTGCAACGTATTTGGTGAGAGCTACAAAACAATTATAAACAATATTTCAACTATTTTAAATATTTATATTAAAATATGTTGAATATTCTAAAATATTTAAAAATATTCCCAAAATTCTATGATTTACCGATGTCAATTGGAAACATGTTACGCATATGACGATACTGCTTGCGCAAACTTGGGCCACAATTCCAATTTGGAACAATTGCGTTACGTCATTAACGAAACTGAATGTAAAATCAAAAATGAAAATTATTACTTGCCAAAATTATATTTCATATAAAAAGTTATATGGATAGAAATTCTTAAACTCCAAGTTAGAAAGAAATTATAGATTTATAAGTAAATCAGATTAATACATTCGCACTTTTAGATTCTAGATTTTTAAATTGAATATTTATAACCATAAATGTTAAGAATTAAATGATCTTTTGCTTAAAATCACCAATTTCTTATGAAGAATGTTAACAAAACCTAATTTTTTAAAATGTTTTTAACTTTTCTGAAATCTAATTATTTTTCATTGAAAATAAAGATTCCCGTTATAAAATGAAAAATTTGGTAAATTTAATGACTGAATGATATTCTGGAAATTTGTTAAATTTCTTAATTGAAAATACGACAACATTTTCGATAAAAAAAAACACTATCATACCTTAACAGAAAATCATTCAAAATTGTAAATCTTTTTTGAGATTTAATGATTTTCATTCATAATAACCGACTTCCGGTAAAAAATGTTAGCATAACCTTAATGAAAAATACCAATTTGCGGCGAAAGTCACTAGCTACCTAGTTGCTCAAAAATTTGCAAAACTTATTCGAACTATAATTATTTTTGTTTCAAAATACCAGTTTTTGGTGTAAAACGTTAATATAAGCAAAAATTGTTTAAAGTGATGAATCTTCTTTGAAATATAATTTTTGTTGGTATTCAAAATACCAATATCCGACGGAAAATACTAACGTAATCCAAAATGTTTAGAAGATTCTAAGTTTTGTTCAAATTATAATTGTATTTCTTTTAATATTTCTTAATTTTTTATTTTAAATATTCTGTTCTAATATTTTCTTTTAATAAATTATAATTAATAACTTCCGACAAAAAAACTAACATAATATGAAATTGTTCAACAATTAAGTTCAGCAACATTTTTTGTAATTCGGAAATTCACATAATAATGTCATAAATATTCAACATGTGTTGCTAAATCTATAGTAAACATGAATTGAAAGCTTAATTTTTGTTTAAAACTATTTTTTGAAACCCGAGTTATAGTCTTGGGTTGGAATTTTGCTTTTTTATTTTTGCTCAATCTGCAAACGCCAACAATATGTTCAATCATTCATTTTTTCGAAAAAAAATGGATTGAAATAAATTATACCAACAAGAAGAAGGCAAATTCGAATACTTGTTCAATAGAATTCTATTCTTTTTCCCATCGGGGATTCAAATCATTCTTAAAATCAGAGATGATATTATTCATCCAATAAAAGGAAAAGCTACATACATTTTATGACAGATAAAACCATAAAAACTACATGAAAATTAATGTTCCCATAAAAATTGATTTCTTACGTGTAAATTGCCTCGTAATGTTCGGCACAACGTTTAACGCGTTCTTTCAAACTTTTCTCAAAGTATTCTGCTTCAGAGAATGAAAACTTTGATGGGTTTGTGGCGCTCGAATGTTTTCGACACTGCAATTTTGTTTCAGAAACTAAGTGAGTCCTTCCTTCTTGGCCAGAAGTTAATTTCTTATCATTGGTTTCTGTCCCTTCCGGAAATTTTGCATTGGACAGTTTGCCGTCGACAACAGTGTCTGCGATTAACCTAAAGTCTTGCTTTAGTATTTCAATTTGCCCTATCATCAGCACGTAAAAATTTGTGACCAACATGTCCATCATCGAAGCCATAGAAGCTGTTGTTAATAATAATAATGTTTGAAAGGCGTATGTGTAACCATAAATTGGATTCTCTGATGTGTCGAAAGGATACCATGCTGCAAAGAGTAACACTTTTTCCTAAACAGAATAATGAAATATTTTACTAAGAAATGTTCATCAGGATGAGATATGCAATCTAGAAGAGTGTAGAGATTCTTAAATGATCAAAAATCATGCTCCTTTGTAAAAATAACAGACATGCCTGTTTGCTATCCACAAAAGGGTACAGGATCCACCAGATACAAGTGAACAAGCACAATGCAAGATAAACCACAGAGTTTGATTTTGCAGTATTATTTGAAGATTGCAACACCACCAGATGTTCCTTTCTTCTAGGTGCAAAAATGGGATTGTGCAGTCTCTCGAAAAATTCTTCTATTTTTTTACGATTCAAAAGAAACAAAAATAATTTCGTTGCATATCCAGCACATGTGAGTGTGAAGAAGGAACTCTCGACCAATTTTTGCAGATCGCCACGCATAAAATAAATATTGATAAGTTGTGTCGGAAGAAGTGAAACGATATACAATGACTGGTAAATGAATCCATAGATTTTGTAAGCAATGCTGAAAAAAATAGGATTGTAGAAGATAACTTATTTGTTTTCTTACCTAATAAGAGTCGTCACAAATACAATCTTTTTTCTATCAATGTCTCAATGCAAAAATACCTGGATTTCGGGAATCTTGTTTATCACCAAATTTGGCTTATTGCACTTTACATATATTTTCAACATCTTTGTTTGGATATAAAAATGTACTTTGTCACAACTCTCTATAGATAACAAAATCGTGGTTTCTGATAACCTTAGTATTGGATGCTTTACTGCGGAAGGCCAAAGACCGAATAAAGTGAATGTTCCTAGGGTCGTGACAAAAGCTTCTTCCGGGTCATAGACATATTCCATTGTTCGTGTAAAAATTTTCTTCTTATGATTATAGTCGGATCTTGAGGGTACCTTATTATGCTGATGGTTCGACTGAGATTCAATTGATTGGCAGGTGGAGAAATCGGAAGCAGATTGCAGCATTCGAACATGACAAAATAATGACAATTGGTGCCACGCCCCTAGCCATTATATACCTCACAATCGGGAAACTGCCTCAGTAATTTAGCCAAGTTCCTCCCTATTATCGATCACCGAAGGAAATTTCGATCAGTTTTACTCTTGTTAGTCTCATTTATTCCTTTTCTGTTGTCTGTACCACTGGATAGTGCCACGTTTATTATGCAATATTGGAGAACTAGTGACATGAACAATAACTTTTTTTGTCGGTAGGGGTTTTTAAGTCAAATAACTAAGATTTTGCGAAAATGATCAAACATTGTTGGTGTTTATTATTAAATTTTTTTGGTTTCATTCATTCATGTTCTGTTAACCATGTCATTGAATGATGCCACGTTTGTTGTGCAGTATCAGAGAATGAGTGGAATGAACAATAATTGTGTTGTCGACAGGAATTCTTAGGACAGAAACATAAGATTTTACGAAAACTACAACAAATTTTGTTGGTGTTAAATAACGGTTTCTGCGCTTTTTGTTGTCTTATTTATCCATTATCTGTCATCCGTATCACACAATGGTGCTATGCTTGTTGTGCAATATTAAAACATTACTGTAATGAAAGATATTTTTTTTGTCGAGATGATTTTTTAGGACGAAAGGGTAAGATTTTTCAAAAATTAGAAAAGATTGTTGGTGCCTGTTATCTGCTTCTACGCTTTTTCTGTCTCATTCAATCAATTTCTGTTACATGATTCATTAAATGTTGCCACATGTGTTGTGTTATATCAGAGCATTATTGGAATCAAAGATATTTTCTTTCTCGAAGGTATTTTTTACGAGTAAAACGTGAAATTTTTCGAAAACTGTAAAACATTGTTAGTGTTTATTATCTTTTTCTAGCTTCTACCTTCTTTGTTGTCTAATTTATTAATTGTTCGTTATTCGTATCATTGAATGGTGACACGTTCGTTGTGCAATATTGGTAGATTAGTGGTATGAGCGATTATCTTTTTTTTCCGAGAGGGGTTTTTTGAACAAAAACCTATGATTTCATGAAAATTATAAAATGTTGATGGTGTTTATTATCTGCTTCTACACGTACGTTGTCTCACTTATTCATTTTTTTCATACATATTATTGGATGGTGCCATGTCTGTTGTGCAATATTAAAGAATCAGTGGGACGAACGAAAAATTTTTTTCTGCGTAGTTTTCGAGGACGAACCTCAATTATTTTACGAAAATTATGAAACATTTTGGGTGCTTATTAATTGCTTCCATGTTTTCTGCTAACTCATTTCTTCATTTCTTGTTATCCGGAGACTGTAAAAACAAATTACTATTGAATGGTGCCACTCTTAATTTATGATATTAGAGAATTAGTGGAATGAACCATATTAATGACAATTATGAAACAATGTTTGGTACTTACTATTACTTATTTTGTGGTCCCATTTATTATTTTTCTGTAATCCACACCATATAATAGTGCCACTTTTGTTTTACAATATTAGAGAATTAGTGGTATGAATGAGAATTTTTTTAGCATAAAAATCTATTATTTCACAAAAATTAGAACATTCATTTGGTGTTTTTTATCTGCATCTACGATTTTTATTGTTTTATTTATTAATTATCTGTTATTGATATTATTTGATGACGATACAGTTGTTGTGCATTATTAGAGAATCAATGGAACGAATGATAATTGTATGTAGAAGAAAAACCTAAAATTGTATGGATATTATGAAAATTTGTTGGTGATTATTAGCTTATTATTTCAGTTTTTGTTGCCTCATTTATTCATTTTCTTTTATTCGTATTAGTGAATTGTGCCACGTTTTCTGTAGAATGTTATAGAATTAGTGGAATGAAAGATATTTTTCTTTTGCCTAGAGTGTTTTTCAAGGCCAAAACTAAGATTTCATGAAAATTTCAAATCATTGTTCTTGCTTACTATTACCTTCTTTGTTGTCCCTTTATTCTTTTTGTGTGATTCGTACCATTTAATAGTGTAACTTTTGTTTTACAAATATGAGAGAATGAGTGGAATGTAGAATAATTTTTTAGGATGAAAACCTGATATTTTTAACGAAAATTAGAGCATTTATTTGATGTTTATCATCTGTAGCTACGATTTTTATTGTCTGATTTATTCATTGTCTGTTATCCATATTATTGAATGACGCTACATTTGTTGTGCATTATTAGATAACCAATGTACCGAAGGATAATTTTTGTGGGAGAAAAACCTGATTTTGTATGGATATTATGAACATTTGTTGGTGTTTATTAATTTATTATTGCAGTTTTTGTTGTGTCATTCATTCATTTTCTGTTATCTGTACCATTAAATGGTATAACTTTTGTTGTGCAATATTAGACAATTAGTAAAATGAACGATAATTTTTTGGCAAGAGGGCTTTTCAGTGTAAAAACGTCAAATTTTACGAAAATGATCAAATATTGTTGGTGTTTATTATCTCCTTCTACGTTTCCTGTTGTCTTATTTATTCATCTTCTTTTATTCGTATCAGTAAATTGTGCCACGTTTGCTGCAGAATTTTTTAGAATTAGTGGGATGAAAGATATATTTTTTTATTTTAGATTGTTTTTTAAGGTAAAAACTAAGATTTTATGAAAATTGCAAAATATTTTTGATGCTTAATATTATCTTCTTTGTTGTCCCTTTAATCTCTTTCTGTTATCCGTACCATTTAATAGTGTCACTTTTGTTTCACAATATTAGAGAATTAGGAGAATGAACAATAATTTTTTGATGATGAAAACCTGATATTTAACGAAAATTAGAGCATTTATTTGTTGTTTATTATCTGTAGCTACAATTTTTATTGTCTTATTTATTCATTTTCTTTTATTCGTATCAGTGAATTGTGCTAGGTTTTCTGTAGAATGTTATAGAATTAGTGGAATGAAAGATATTTCTTTTTTGCCTAGTGTGTTTTTCAAGGCCAAAACTAAGATTTCATGAAAATTTCAAATCATTGTTCTCGCTTACTATTACCTTCTATGTTGTCCCTTTATTCTTTTTGTGTGATTCGTACCATTTAATAGTGTCACTTTTGTTTTACAGCATGAGAGAATTAGTGGAATGAAGAATAATTTTTTTAGGATGAAAACCTGACATTTAACGAAAATTAGAACATTTA
>CAKNXH010000917.1:223422-243395 GCA_932178445.1 Andricus quercusramuli
GGGGGGGGGGGGTGAATTTATATTATTTTATCCTATTGAAATCTCTGGACAATTGTAACAGCGGGGGAAGTAAATCTCTAACTCTCAATTAATCCGTACTGACCCCTGTTCCTTCAGTCCCCCATGTAATTCCTATTTCTTTTAACTTGAATTAATCGCGGTTTAATTAAATTTTAATTCGGGTTTTTCTTTAATTTCATTTCGTTAGAGGTTGGCCGGTTGAGATCCTTTGCTTCGTACGCCAATACGCCCGAGTGAGACGCAAAGAGAAAAGAGAGAGAGGGAGGGTAATTTAGAAGTAAAGGAAGCGCGCGGAGGAAAATGTGAGTTCGGGCGTACGTGACTTGGCGAAGGACCCTGGTCGGCCAATGGAGCGTACCAAAACAATGAGAAACGTGCGCTAGCACGTGTTTACCGGCTTACGGGGATGTTTTCAGGCCATTACCGGCGGCCTTGAAGGGACAGGGGAAAGTTAGAACAAGGCGTTGATGGTAAGCAAACTCGTCGTTTTGAAAACATCGTAAAATCGACACTCAGTGCTAAAGGCCTTTCACTTTGATTTTCGTAGGAAAATTAAAGTGGAGGACCGCACAGATGAGTGTCGGCGTTACGTGGTTCTCAACTACGGCCGGTGGCCGATAACAGAATGATTTTAAAGAACTAAAAATACTTTTCATGAGGGTTTAAAGAATTTACTATAATTTTTAAAGAATTAAAAAAATTTTTTAAGATTCTAACGTATTTTGAAGAATTTATTGTTAATAGATTTCAATAAGTTGAAGAGATTTCACAGCTTTTCAAAGAATTTATTTGCAAGAAGTTAAGGATTGCTCAGGTTTACAAAGATTTGTAGAGATTCTCAATTATTTTGTGTAATTAATTTAAAATAATTTGTAATTCACCCTGAATTATTAATAATTTATCCTGAATTCTTACAAATTTTTAGGCATTTCATTTAATTCTTTTGACTTTCATTGATTTTTTCTGAATTCTTTTCAAACTTACTGAAATTAATGATTTTTTTTCCAAGTTATTAAATCACTTTCGATTCACTTGATTCTTGATTGGTTCATTCGTCTTGCACTTTTATGAATTTTATCGAATTCTTTTCAGTTCTCTCAAATTCTTTTAAATTCTGTCCCTTTGTACTGAAATGAGATTTTTTGGGTTTTAAAAAGTTTTTTCCAATTCATTTGAATTCTTTTGAATTTAACTTCAATTATCCAATATTATTCAATTATCTAAACTGATGAATCTTCAATAGAAAAAAATTAATTCGCAACAAAAAGTGTTATTGTTATATTACAAAAAGTTTATATTTTCACCAAAAAGTTTATATTTTTACCAAAAACTATTTTACTTTTCAATTAAAAACTGTTGACTTGTGCCAAAAAATACAAATTTTCAAGAAAAGATTTGAATTTTCAACCAAAAAAGATTTTTCAATCAGTAAAAAAATTCTTATCCAAAATGTCGAGTTTTTAGGTCATGAAGACTAATGTTTGCAATCAAAGTTGAATTAATAACAAAAATTATGAATATTCTACCTAAATAATTAAACTTCTCATCAAAGAGAAAATATTTTTAACAAAATAAGTGAATTTTCAACTTAAAAAAATCAATTTTTTTAGAAAAAATGAAGTAGCTACATTTTTCGTTGAAAAAAATTAATTTTTAAAAACAAAAAAAAAACATATTTTTAACGAAATTTGTTCAATTTTCAGCAAAATAAATGAAATTTCAACTAAAATGATGCATCTTCAAAAAAAAAAAACATTTCGCCAATGAGGTGAATTTTCAACCAAAAAGATGAATTTTCTATCAAAAAAAGACAAATTTTCAACAAAAAACATAGATTTTAAACTAAGAACAGAATAATTTAATTTTCAGTTAGAGAAATAAGTTTTTAAAATGGACTGCATTTAAATTTTTAGTTAAAAAAATTAATTTTTGAATTTTCATGTTAAAAAATTAATTTTTAATTCAAAAAATAATTTTTAACTGAAGAAATGAAAATTTCAACCAAAAAGATTAATTTTCTACCAAAAAAGAATAATTTTTTTAGAAAATACATGAATTTTTTATCAAAATTTCTTATTTTTAGCGGAATTTTCAACCCAATAGTTGCATCTTTAACTAAAAAGGTTGATTTTGTACCAAAAAAAGATAAATTTTCAACTAAGTAAATAAGTTTTTAAGCAAATAAAATGAATTTTCAAGTAAGCAAATGAATTTTTCTTAAAAAAGATTAAATTTGTATGAGAAAGAACCTCGATAAGAAATTGAGTTAAATTTTTATTTTGGAAAATTAATTTTCAATAAGAAAAAACTATTATTTAATCAAAGAAATTAAATAAAATACATGAATTTTAATCAAAAAGCTTAATTTTCTACCAAAAAAGACAAACTTTCGACAAATCAGATGAATTTTTAATTAAAAAAGATATATTTCCAACAAAAAATAGATTAATTAAATTTTTAGATAGAGAAATAAGTTTTTAAGCAAATAACTTAAATCTTCGTAGAAGTATCAAAATTATTAAGGAAAAAAATGAATTCTTTACCGCAAAGATCAAATGTCTATACAAAAATTCCAAAACGAAATTCAGTTGACTTTTTACTTAAAAAAATTATAAAAAAAACTAATTTTCCACCAAAAGAAAGAATTGTATAAGTCTAAAAAATTGTCATTCATATTGAATTCACTGGAATTCTCTCGCTATAATAAGAAAACATCTGTAAATCATGTACAACGTTCTCAAATAATATGAAATTTCCTGTAAAATCTATAACAAAATGTTGGAAAATCAACAGAGTTATTTTTTCTAAAGAAAGGGTAATTAGTGCGCGCATAGCACGAACAATGTTCTAGTATTTTTTGAAGGAGACCATGCAAGAAATTAAAATATTGATAATTAAATCATCTAAAGTTTTTAAGTTACAAAATAAAAAATAAAAAAAATTATCCATTATTTTTATTTACTTTCTACAAATTTATGAGTACATTTTTTTCAACATTTTTAGAAATATTTTTCATCTTTTCGAATTTTCTCTGATAATTAATTAGTCAAAATAAAAAATCATTTCAGGTTTTCCTACTTCTTCCGAAATGTTCAGAAATCCACAATTGATTAAAAATGTTGTCTATTCTCTTCAAATTATAAATAATCTTTAACTTTTTTTAAATCTTCGAAACATTCTAAATATCTTTTGAAATATTTCGAATTTCTCTTCGAATTTAAAAATAAATCTTCAAAATCAAAAACATTACCTTAAATACTTTCACATGCTTTTTGTGCCAAGTTTGCAAGACTTTTGAAATGTTTAAAAAATTATTTTTCCCAAATTAATTTAGAAAAATTATGATTATTTTAAATATTTCTAGGAAACTAAAGAAATTTTTCATTTCCTTGAAACCTTTCAAAACTCTTGAAAAACTTCTGAATGTTTTGTTCGCTATCTTCAAAAATTTACTTTTCGTTTAAATTTGATTGAAATCTTTTTAAGTTTTAAATTATTATTCAATCATTTAAAAACTTCGAAATAACTATCAAATTTCCACCAAGTATAAGATAAATAAGTAAGCTAATTTACTAATATTTTTTAGAGAAATTATTATTATCATTTATAATAATAATTTCTTTCCAAACAATCAATGAATCAAAAATCAAGCGGTACTTTATAACGGTAAACAAAGAAATGAATTTGCAACTATAAAAATTTTCAACCAAAAATGGAATAGTTATATTTTCAGTTACAAAGAATATTTTTCAGTAGAAAAAAAAATTATTTTCAACAAAATAATTCAATTTTTAACCAAAGAAATGAATTTTCAACCAAGAAAATAAATTATTTACTAAAAAAGTCGAATTTTCAACCAAATAGTTACACTTTCAGTGAAAGAAATTATTTTACAACAACAAATAATTTTTAACAAAATGGTTGAATGTTTAACCAAAGAAATGAAATTTTAACTATAATATGATGAGTCTTTAATGATAGAATTAATTTGAGTTTTTAACCATAAAGATTAATTTTCAACCGAAAAAGACGAATTTTGAATCCAAAAATTGAATTTTTTTACAGAAAATTCATCCCTTGGATTGAAAATTCAACTTTGTGATCGAACATATATTTGCTTGGTTGACAATTCGTCTTTTCTTGGTAGAAAATCAATTTTGTGGGTAAAAAATGTTGTTGAAAATTCGTATTTTTTTAGTGTTAAATCCAACTGTTTTTTATTTTTAATTAAATTATTTTTTATTGAAATATCAACTTGACATGTTTCGTTGAAAAATTATCTTTTTAAATTGAAAATTCAGCTCCTTGGTTGATGATTCATAATTTTAGTTCCAAATTCTGTTGTTGTTTTTTTGTTAACAATTATTAATTTTTTTTCACTTGAAAATTCATATTTCCGGGTTGAAAATTGAACTGTTTTAATGAAAATTCGTCTTTTGACTTGCAAATTTCACAATTTGATATTAAATTAAACTATTTGGTACAGAACTAAACTGATTTGTACGAAATTCCTTTTTTCCATTGTAATTTAATTATCCGTAATAAAAATTGAGCTAAATTTTTGGTTAAAAATCGATTTATTTTTAGTTTAAAAATGCAATCAGTTGGTTAAAAATGTTAGAAAAGAGAAAAATATAAACTAAAAATTAGTCAAACAAAATTTGGACTAACATCAAATGTATTTTTCAAACTATTTAGTTAAAAATGTAAGTCACTTGTCGAAAATTCGTCTTTTTTGGCAGAAGGGACCACTATTTGTTTGAAAATGTATGTATTTTGTTGAAAATTCGTCTTTTTTGGTTCAAATATCAACTGTTGCATTGTTTATCAAAAATTACTATTTCCAGGTTAAAAATTCGACTGTTTTGTACAGAATTCGTTTTCTTTTTATAGAAAATTAATTTTTTGAACTAAAAATTTAACCATTCGATTTTTGGTTGCAAATTGATTTTTTTTAGTTGAAAATTCAAATATTTGGTTGAAAATGCATGTATTGTCTTAAAGAATCGAATTATTTTATGGAAAATTCATCCTTTTGTTTGAAATGCGTCTTTTTTGGTAGAAAATCTTTTTTTTGTTGTTGAAAATGCAACTGTACGGTTAAAAATTAGTCTGTTTTTAAAAAAAATTCAACTGATTATTTGTGTATTAACTTTTTTGTTGAAAACTCATATTCTCGAGCTGAAAATTCAACCGTTTTTTTTTATTTGTCTTCTTGACTTGAAAATTTGTCACAAGAAAAATCTGGAATATTTGAATTTAATGTTTTTGATTCTTCGGATTTTTTTAAATTTCAGGAAAAATTCGAATTATTTTGAAAGATATTTAGAATGTTTGGACATTTCGCAAATATCTTCAAGACCAATCAATTGTAAAAAAAATAAAAAAATATTTAAAAGAATTAAAAAATGTGGAAGATTTGCGGAAATGTGGAAGTGCAATTTTTGTAATTTTGAAAGTTTTTCATAATTCGTTAGAAAAATGTAAACATTTTTAAGAAAATGAAAATTATTTTCAATCTTGAAAACTTTTCTGAAATTATATAAAGTATTGCCTAATTTCTTTCAAACTTCTAAAAGTCCTGAAGTTTGAGAGGTCAAACTGACGCCAATTATTATTCCTCAGATTGTGTAACATCCTCTAAAATAACGAAATTTTCTGTACATTTTTTTGAATTCATTTTCGACATATCTGAAATCTTCAGATATCTTCTGAAATTTTCTGCAAAATCGTAGGAAAATTAGATTCATACTTTAAATTCAAAATCATAATACTGATTATCCTCTTTCACGTATCTCAGAATCTCTTTCCTAGCTAGAATGTGAGTGTTCCAAAATTTTTAACAAATAAATTGTTATTCGAATTGTGTATTCTGTATGACAAATTATTTCACCCATAAATTGAAAAACTTTCTCTTTTCTGAGAGTGATAAGTCCTTTCATTAATAAATACGTTTTTTCCATTACTATATTAATCTATTTCATTATAATTTGTATAACAGGTTATTATTAGAAGATATCGGTTTACAAAATTTATAGAAAAACTTTCTGAAAGACAGTCACCTTTTCCTGTGAAATAATGAACTAATTAGATTAACCTTCAAATACATTTTCTTTTCATTGCAGTGGAAATGGTGATTACACTGTTATCGATTGAACTATAAAATAAATCGAGAGATAGGCAGGAACCGAAAGTAATAAAACCAAAGCGAATCTAAGTAGAAGAGCCGGGTTTGAATAATTCTTTGTCGAACGAATGTTCACCAACGACGTCGTAAACTTTTAAACTGTCAAGGTAGCAGTTCCTTCAATGAAGATATAACTAGTATTACGATAGGAGATAACTGAGAAAAGCAGAACATAAATACAGCTGAATAACACTGCAAAATTGTTTCCTTCAAAAATACGGGAATATTTGATGTTATGGTTCATAAAAGGTAGTGTAGGTTCATTAAAGTGCTATTTTTCACAAATGTTCTCTTCCTCATGAAATAGTTGTTTCTCACTTTGGGAAATATAGCCTAGCACCTAGAAATATTAGGCCAATTCCCGACTCGCATTTTCCTACCTGCTAAGTATGCCCCCACTATTGGGCTACGCGAGATGGTCATCGCCCGACTCGCATTTTTGTACCTGCTCAGTATACCCCCACCATTGCCCTACGGCCTACGCGAGTTACCCCTAACTTGCTTGGCCGATTCCCGACTCGCATTTTCCTACCTGCTAAGTATACCCCCACCATTGGGCTACGCGAGATACCCCTCGCTTGCTTCTCTCGACTGGGATTATATCTTGGAAGGCTAGCGTACCTAAGATATTTAAACTGGACATTGTAAATAGAATCGTAAACTTTATTCCGGGGATTCCCGACAGTAAAATTAAGCTGTTGTCCCTTTTGGTTCCAGTTTAGAAATAAATTCGAATGGAGTTCATTACCCTAAAATTTGAAGATTTTTAGTTTCAGAGACGCGTAAAATAAAATTAAATACAACAAAATTATTATAATAAACCTTGAATAAAATTTTTTCAAAACACATATTTAGTTGTTAAATAGTCAAAATGAAATTTTTTGTGTGTAGAAGTTAAACTATTTTTTTTGAAAAATTGGTTTAATTAAAAAATTTATCTATTTTAATAGAAATTCCATCTTTCTTAGATGAAATGGCAACTGTTTGATTGAAAATTCATCTGTTTTGTTGAAAAATCGTCTTCTTAGGTTAAAAATTCCAGTATCTTGATAGAAAATGTACTTCTTATTTAAAACTTATATTTTTTTGTTGAAAAGTCAAGCTGAACATTTTTTGTTGTAAAAATTCCATTTTTTTGAAAAACTTATCTCTTACCAGGCACTCTTTTTTTCTTGAGTATTCGACTATTTTGTTTACAAATTTTGGTAGAAAGACTTTGTTAAGAAACTGACCTACTTAATTAAAAATTCATTTGCGCGGGTAAAACTTGAAGGACTTGGTTGAAAATTTGATTTTTATTTTTAATGAAGGTTTACTGTTTGGTTGAAAATGTAACTATTTTGTTGAAAATTAATTTTTTTTATCAAGATTCATAACTTCTGGTGTAAAATTTAACTGTCTGATTAAAAATGAACTATTTGGTTAAAAATTCAAGTATTTGGTGAGGAATAAACTTTTTTGTTAAAAAATCATATTTTAGGGTTTAAAATTCAACTGCTTTGTAGGTCATTTGTATTTTTGGCTCAAAAATTCAACAATTTTGTTAACAAATGACGTATTTTGTTAAAAATTGATCTTTTTTGTAGAAAATTAAATTTCTTGGTGGAAAATTAATAGCTTTTTTTGAAAATTTACCTTTTTTGGTTGAAAGTTGAAATACTTTGTCAAAAATTCTGTTTTTATGTGAGATACACCTTTTTGGTTGAAAAGTTAACTTTTTTCTCAAATTCGTATTTTTTTAACATTTGTCTTTTTTGGTTAAATACGACTACTTGAAAATTAATTTTTATATGTTAAAAAAGATTTTTTTAACAGAAAATGTAACGATTCCATTTTTAGCTGAAAATTCAAGTATTTTGTTTAAAATTCATCTTTTTGTATTGAAAATTCATCTTTTTGAGGATTCAACTTTTTTTTCAAATCGTTTTCTTTTGTTTAATTCAACTCGTTAAAAATTCGTCTTTTGGTAGAAAATTCATCTCTTGTGGTAGGAAAGTCATCTTTTTTGGTTGAAAATTAACTGTTTTGTTGATAATTCCACTTTTCTAGTTACCAATTTTAGGAAAAATCTGAATCATTTTGAAAGATATTTAAAAGGTTTAGAAGATTTGAAAAGATTCAAAATAATTGAAAATTTCAAATAATTTAAAAAAATGTTATTTTTTGAAGATTTTGAACAAAGTTTATAAGTTTTCCAAGAATATAGGAATGATTAAAAAGAATAGAAAAATTTCTTAAGATTCATGGTAATGTGAAAGTACGTCTTATTACAAATAATTTAAGACTTTAAAAAGCTAAATCGGTTAATTAGAACCTTTCATAAAATCTAGTTCTTTGTTTTTACTTTAATAACAATGTAAAAACCAGTTAACAAACACGATTGTTCGAAAAATATATTATTGCTTATAACTATCTTCCCTTAGATAATTGCTAGAAAAAGGCGTTTTTTTATGAAATTTTCAACTTTGCTTTGGCTTTTTAGTTACGAAGAAATAATAAATAAACAACAGAGAAAATAATTTTTCAAACAATCTTTCTTTTTGTGAATATGGTTTTCTGAAATAAAACAGGTATTTGAAATATTCCTCAAATGTTCTATATGGAATAAAATATATGAATGTGAATTTTTTTCTTGAATTAGTTACCGAAAACTTAAAAGTCAAAGAAAAGCTGAAAATTCCATAAAAGCCCGCAAATTTCTAGCATTATTCAACGAGAATGTTTAATAAAAATAATGAATTCTTTAAACAATTATGTTTGTGAATTGAATTAATTATTACCTCACTAGAATTTAATTTAATTTATTAGTGGAAAATATTAGAAAAAAATGCAACTTTCTAGCATTATTTTAAAAGAATATTATTATAAATAATAAATAGTTCCAACAATTTTGTCTATTAAATTCAGTTGATTATTGCCTCGGTCTAACTGAAAAGTTGAAAAAATCAGATAAAACTGTGAATTTCTAACTTTATTCTCAGAGAAAATGGCTATAAAATATAATAAATTGTTTTAACAATATATTTGAAAATCTAGTTATCACTATAAAATAATATTTTATGCACTAGAAACAATGTTTACTAAAAGAAACCTCAAAAAACTAATATTTAGCGCCAGAAAATTGCAATACCCAACTTTTAACTTATGGGGTTTATTTGAAACCCTTTGAAATAGACTTATAGGGGTGGAATTCGAAAATAAATTTCTCATTCGTATTCTATGGCTGATTTTGAAGTTTGATAACATTTGGTGAAATACAACAATTTATATTTTCACAAACAAATTAGATGAACAATTTCCAAATATTTTGGAAGTTCAAGTACAACGAATTTGTGCCTTCCATTCAAATAGCTTGCGATTAAGTTGAAAGTCTAAGTTAGTCACAAATATGAATAAAAATGTATTAATAAATATTTTTCGAAACAATTGATCACAGTTGAGTACTAATTCAAAAATATTCCAGTAATCTAAAAGTGTTAAAAGAATTTAAAAGTCTTCAAAACTGAATAAATTAAAATTCTAAACCTTCGAAATTAGAGTAATATACAGGCAATCTATGAATGAGTATTTAATACAAAGGGAGTATAAGTACAATGGATACTCTTTGCAGGTATGTTCGCATCTAATCCTAATCCGACGTCAGATATGCTTGGCAAAAGCAAGTTAGGGGTAACTCGCGTAGGCCGTAGGGCAATGGTGGGGGTATACTGAGCAGGTACAAAAATGCGAGTCGGGCGATGACCAAATATTATTACATTTTGCTCTATTTCTCCTATGCTGATAACTTTCACCTTATTTTATTTTCATTTTTTCATTGTCATTCAACCGTTCTTCCGCTTTTCTTCATTTTTTATTCCCTCTCAGAAGGGGACTTTTATGGCTTTTAGTCAGAAATCTGAATGGAAGGTACACCTTGATGATAAAACGTGTTTACTGACTGTAGATGACCATCTGCATTGTTCAAGTTTACTCCGCAGATTACTTCTTGAAGCCTTCAGAAAAGGAGTTTAAAATCCTCATGGTTCTGGTAAAAAATCCATGCCAAAGTCCCCGTGAAAAGCTACAATTTGAACCTGTGCTTACATTCTCTTTTGTACTTCAGGGACAGTCTACCCTTAAAATCAGCCTTTTATCTCTTGAAGCTAAAATTCCTCTTAATTTTTTTTTCTTAGAGAAGATATAATTTGTAATTTTTGTTACATAATATCTTCTATAAAAGATTTGGGAACTAAATATTTTTACATTTGCTTAATCTTTTTTTAGAAGGTTATGGTTGTATGTAATTGAAGCATAATATTTCTTTGGTTGGTTACGTCACAGTTTCACGCACTTTTTGTGTTTATCTTGTTGGATATTCGGGTTTTAGTCCATTCGAAGGCAATAAAAAGTCCTTAAAAATGAGCATTCCACTGAAAAAAATTGTCAATGAAAGTCGAAAAATTACAATTTCAGAAGCATTGGATCGTTACACGTTTGCGGACTCTGCTTTTGATTTTGTTAAACATTTCATGAAAAGTGAGCTCTCCTAACTAAATGTTTTTTGTTGACTCTTTAACATTTTGTTTTCAAGTGTTCAAGTGATAATATGGTAGATCATTGAGATTGAAAAAAAATCATGAACACTTTTATAAATAAATATGTAGCCTTGGTTACTTTACACAAAAGGTTGGTTACGCTAGAGTTCTTAAATGCTCAAGAATTTATGTTGAGCAAATGCTCTCGAGAATATACTCAGCATTTAAGCTCGAACAGAGAACTTATAGAGAATGTAAAAGAATTTAGAGCATTTATTATTGAAACAAATATATATCATATTTAATACATTAATATATATATATATATATATATGAAGAGGTTTTTTTTTTTATATGTATAATTTTTTTACTAGAACATTCTAGAGTGAAATAAACACACAGTACTTTTTTTAAATTGCATTACTATCGTTAAAAATTGCAACTATTTGATTGAAAATTAATCTTTTTTGGTTAAGGATTTGAACAATTTTGTTTAAAATTAATCTTTTTTGTTTGAATTCACGTATGAGTGGTATAAAATTGAAATCCGTTTTGGCTGAAATATCAAATATCACGTTTATCGTTGAGAATTCATATTTTTTGGTAGAAAATTCAATTACTTAGCTGGTAGTGGAACTATTTTGTTAAAAATTCATTTAGTTGGTCGATGATTCATCATTTAATTGAAAAGCCTTTTTTTTTGTTCCAAATTTAATTATTGTTAAAAAATTGTTTTCTGATTGAAAATTTATTAATATTTAACGCGTGCGTGATTGGTTCAAAACTTATCTTCTCAAGTTGAAAATTGAAATATTTGGCTAAAAAATCCTGTATTTCATTGAAAACTCGGATTTTGTGGGAGAGAACTTAGTCTCCTTTTGAACTAATTCATCTTTTCATTTAAAAATTCCTCCAAAAATTCATCTTATTGGTCGACAATTAATCTTCTTGGTTGAAAATTAGTTTTTTATTATTTGGAATTAGTTTTTTTAACTGAAAATGTAACTGTTCCATTTGTTTTAAAAAAAAACTTTTTTATAGAAATTTAATTTATTCTATTTTAGTTGAAAATTTATCTGTTTTGGTTGAAAATTTAACTATTTGTTGAAAATCCGTTTTTTTGGTAGAAGAGTACTCTCGTCAATTGAAGCTTCATCTTTTTGGTTGAAAATTAATTTCTTTGGTTGAAAATTGAACTACATTGTTAAAAATGTGTTTCTTTTTCCGTTAAGAATTTATTTTATTAACTGAAAATTTAACAATTTTATTTTTGGTACAAAATTTATCGTTTTAGTTGAAAATTCATGTATTTGGTTGAAAATCAGTTTTTTTAGTTGAAATTTCATCATTTTAGTTAAAAATTCACCTTAACTGTTCCATTTTTTGTTGAGAATTTACCTTTTTTGACAGGTCAATATTTTTCGTTACAAAATTATCCGTTTCGTAGAACATTTAACTATTCTATTTTTTGTTAAGAATTCATTTCTCTGGTTAAAAAAAACCATTTAGTTAAAAATTCGTTTTTTTTGTTGATAGAAAATTCATCCTTTGGGCTGAAAATTCATTATTATGATTAAAAATTAATTTTTTTGGCTCAAAATACGTTTCTTTCTAGTTGAGAATTAATTTTTCTGACTGAAGATGTAACTACTCCATTTTTGTTTGAAAATTCATATTTTTAATTTCAGTTGCAAATTTATATACTTTATTCAAACTGTATCTTTTTTTGTAGAAAATGCATCCTTTGGGTTTAAAATTGAATGATTTTGTTGAGAATAATTTTTTTGTGTATGAAAAAGAAACCATTTTCTTGCAATTTTTTTTTGTTGAACGTTTAATTTTATAACAGTTTAACTGTTATGATTTTGTTTGAAAATTGATCTTTTTTTGAAAAAGATTCATGTATTTTATTGAAAATGAGTGTTTTTTTGGAAAAAAATAATCTTTTGGGTTGAAAATTCAGCTATTAGCTTAAAAATTCATATTTTTGATTGAATATTCATTATTTTAGTTGAAAATTAATTTTTTTTGTTAAAAATTCATCTTTTAGACTTAAAAACACAACTAAAAAGTGTTTAAAATATATTAAGAAACACAAATTCCGTTCCATTAACATTATTAATCTTCTAGATGTATTATTGGTTTTATGCCTAGAAAAATTTGGAAATTGGGATATTGTAGCAACCCTGAATAAGGCACTGTTCAATGTGAATAATATATTTTCCAATTCTTTGACTTCTTTTATCATTTAAATTTAGCGCCCTTTCCAATATGAAGCCATAAATTTTCCCATAAAATTCAAACAATGTAACTATTATTAATAAAGATAGAAAATACGATTTTTTAAATCCTAATTCAAAATGCTCATAAATGCTCATTAAATTCTCAAAGCACATAAAGGTCTAGCATATTCTTGAGCATATTCTCATGCCAGTGAGAATTTCTCTGAGCACTTAAAGTCTTTAGAACACTGGGTTACGCTAGTGTAATTATAATTGAATTATCTATCTCCTTACATAAAAATAGTCTTAAAAATGAATATATTGTATCATGAACAAAAATTTGTTCATTGCTCTAGTCAGCGACTTGAGACTTTAAAATTTTTTGTACTGATAATTTTTTGATGTTTTTTGATGATGATCATGTTTTGTTCTTGAAAAAGCAATAAGATTTTGAGTGTTTTCTAGATTTCCTAATATGTGGAGACACTTTCAACATATTCAAATTAATTAAATTAATTAATTAACTTAATTACTTGAAATTAATTAATTAAGTTGATGCAAGAACAGAAAAGATTTGCTGATTCGAGACAATTCAATCGACCTATAATATTAATACATTATATTGAAGAGTAAGCAAACTATGGTAATGCATAATATTTGAAAATAGGGTTTTTCATAGTAAAACTTTTTTCTTCAATATAATTCAAAATTGATGCAAGAATATAAAAGATTTCTTGGTTCGAGACCAATCGATTGACCTATAATATCAATACATTCTATCAAAGAGTAGGGAATTTATGGTAACTTATATATTTTGAAAATCGTTTTTTATAGTAAAACTTTCTTCATCAACATAATTCAAAGTTGATGCAAGAATAGAAAAGATGTGGTTATTCGAGTCTAATCGAGAAATCGAGCACTGCGCGAAAAACGGCCACAATGTGAGCAGAGGCACGAAAAAGTAATTCTACAGCTTAACAACGTTCGGCCTCACGTTGCCAATCCCGTTAAAGCATGCGAACCCGAGACTCATTTGAAGCGCCTTAAGGATGTACAGTACGTACAATCCATATCAAAAATCGCTCCTCCGTTCAGTGTTTTAGTTTTTACTTTATGTTTAGGGCCAAGTTACAGTTCTTATTTAATCCTAATAATGAAGGCCTCATTTTATTCTTTGAAGGATTCTTCACAATTATATTTGGGTGGTGTTTATTGAAATTTAAACTGTAATTTTTATAACAAAACTGTATGATTTCTAAATTAGTTTTTTATATAAAATTCAACTAAGTGGAATTGTAGATAATCTTTCAAAGAATAAAATAAGACCTCGATGATTAGATTTAAATAAGAATTGTAACTTTTCCCTGAAGAGTAAAGAAAAAAACTCTAAATCACAACGGTTAAATAAACAATTAGAATTATTTTTTTCTGAAGTATACTTGGAGGCCTCCGTCAGGATTCGCAGAAATTACGAATAGATTTTTTTTTCGATTTTTTAAATAATTTTAAAGACAGGCGATTCTTGAAATTGATTGTACGTAATTTTAAAAATATAGGAAATGTATGAAATTGTTAAGAAAAAATCCCAATCTCTACCGTAGTCGTGAGTTTAATCAATTGAAAAATTGCTCTGAATAAAGTTCTCTGCTTCTTTTCGAAAAAATTGAGTTTTCAATAAAACTATTTACCTCTTAAAATGTGTGCGTAATAAAATAAGTTTCTTAAACTTTTCCGGCGTTATGGAAAAATTACAGTAATATTTTTATTATCTATAATTTTACGTTACTCGTTTAAAAAATATAAAAATGTATGAACTTGAAAGAAATTCCCAATCTTTACATAACTTGAATGTTTCATAATTTTTTTATTGTCGCAGTGAACTTCTGTAGATAGTTCCCAAAAAATTTAGATCACGGTAAATCCTCTACAATGGATGCATACTAAAAGTTTTTTCTCAATCTCTTCTGGCATTGTTGACATTTTTCGATGATATTTTTATTATGCTTACATTATTCTATACATGGGATTATTAAAAAGTATAAACAATTAATTTTTTTTTAATTCTCCATCTCTACGGTAGCCCGGAGTTTGTTAAATTTTAAAATTGCTGTGAATGAAGTATTGTGCTTCTTTCTGAAAAAAATATAGTATTCAATTCAGTACTCAATTTAAAATGTAATATTCAAAATTTAGAGACAAAGAAGTTTCCTAATCTCCTCTGGTATTACTGATACACATCAACTTACATATTTTTTATATAATTTTATTTTTTTATAAAAATAATAATTTTCAATTAATTTAAAAAAACTGTTTATAACTTTATTTCTCAAAGTAATTGAGAGAAACATCAAAGCTTAATTTTTATCAATATTAAATTGCTCTGTTATAAAAATACTGTTATACAAAAAGAAACCTTGAAGCTTTAAAAATAAGAATTTTGATTTCTATTTAAAATAAAATTTTTTAATTCAAAAAGTTTCAAAAAGAAAACAATTTTTTAATGAAAAAAAGTCGGAGAACATTATTATAAAAATAGGGGTGTGTTAAATGTGAAAATCTAAAGTATATTTCGATGTAAAACAATTTGTATGACTAAATATTTTCTGCAGATTCAAATATTTCCGGGTTCAAGATGATCTAAGAAACCAAGAAAATAGCAAAAATGTTACAATTTATTTCGAAAATTCTCCTTTCTTTAAACTGAATATTTATAATCTTCAAATTGATCAAATATCCTCACTCTATAAAGAATAATCAACAAAAAAAGTGTATATCAACAAACTATCAAAATTTCCTTGATTTTAAATTAAACAAATTTTCTAAATTGAATATTGAATAACGGGAAATTTTCGAACAAATTTAGAAAAATTCTGATCAAAAAGTGTATTTCTCTGCCACTTTTACCGATCAAAAATACTGAATTTTAAGTTATGAACATTAAAAATTGCATTATTATATTATAAAAAAACAATTTCAATATGAAATAATTTGAAATTGTAAAACATTAAAAATTAAATAATAATTTTAACTGTGAAGTCTTTACAATTAAATGATCACAAACTTTGTTTAGAACTGGACAGTTTTTATATTGCAAGTTTGAATTTTTAAAAAATGAATCACTTTGATTTGAATCATTTTAAATTAGTAATATTAAAATTGTACCGTATACATTTTTTTTTAATCAACAGTTTCAATCTTAATATTGATTTTTTTTCAATTTTATTTACATTTTAAAATTTATTTTAATTTTCATTTATTTGATTTCGAACGTTTTTAATTGTATACGTCCAAATTGTTCAACTTGAAATGCTTTTAATTTGAAATTATTTAATTTTTGTATATATAAAAAAAAAGATTAATTATCTAATCAATCGCGTGCATTGAAAAATTATAATTATTTTTTTTTACAAAAAACTAATTTCTTGTAGTGTTTTGAATGAGTAAATTTCTAAGGACATGTGTTCATTTTTCATAATGGATAAATTCATACCATGTCCCTGTGGCGCAGAGGATAGCGCGTTGGACTTCTAATCCAAAGGTCGTGGGTTCGATCCCCACCAGGGATGATTAAAATTTGTATAGTATTTAAAAACATCTTTTAAAACTATAATTTTTGCAACAATTTTTCAACTAAGCCGTGCAAAAAAATGATATTTCGTCCATAGCTCGTGTTTTATTATTATTAAAAATATTAATATTTTTTGAACAAAAAGGAATATTTAAAAAATAAAGTTCTGAAATAAGTATACTAAAAATGAAATGAGTTTGAGTTACTATTTTTCCTGCGAAAATAAGCTATCATTCATAAAAATCGTATCATTTTCAACATTTTTTCAAGAAGCGACAAAAAAAAAGTTCGGTCGAAAACAAAAAAATTTAAGAAACAATTTTTAATATCCATGCATCAGAATCTTAGTCATACAATATTCCGTTTTGTATTAGAAAAGCTGACATGGATAATTTTTTGGTTGAATTATAAAGCATTTTTTCAGGATATTAATTTTAAAAAATTTACAAAAAAATGTTTAAACATACGTTTATACTAGATACAAAAATATATGATGAAGAATCAACACAAACATCGAAGATTTCTCATTTTAGTCATCCCTGGTGGGGATCGAACCCACGACCTTTGGATTAGAAGTCCAACGCGCTATCCTCTGCGCCACAGGGACTTGGTATAATTTCATCGATTATGAAAAATCAACACATGTCCTTACGAATTTACTTATTCAAAACACTACAAAAAATTAGTGTTTCGAAAAAAAAATAAAATAATTGTTCATTGCACGTGATTGATTAGATCATTAATTTTTTCCTAATATACAAAAATTGAATAATTTCAAATTAAAAGCGTTTCAAGTTTAACAATTTTTACTTATATAATTAAAAACGTTCGAAATCAAACAAATAAAAATTAAAATCTACTTGATTAGAATTTCAGACTTGTAAAATAAATTTAAAGTTTAAAAAATGTAATCATTTTCGAAACTGACGGCTTCCAGAATAATTCTAATCGAATGTTTCAATTTTTCAATATCGTAAGATTAATTTTAACATTAAAATTGAAACTTAATTAAATTAAATGTTAATTAAATTAAATGTTAATTAAATTAAATTTAAATTGAAAATGATTAAAATCAAAATGATTCATTTAAAAAAAATCAAACTTGCAACATAAAAACTGTCCAGTTTTAAACAAAGTTTTTGATCGTTCATTTGTCAAAGTTTCACAGGATTAAATATCATTTTTTTTTCACGGTCTTAGTTGAAAAATTGTTGCAAAAATTATAGTTTTAAAAGATGTTTTAAAATACTATACAAATTTTAATCATCCCTGGTGGGGATCGAACCCACGACCTTTGGATTAGAAGTCCAACGCGCTATCCTCTGCGCCACAGGGACTTGGTGAGATTTGATCGATTATGAAAATTGAAGACTTGCCCCCATTAAATTGACTCATTTAAGACACTAAAAACTTTATTTTCTGCAAAAAAAAAAGTATCAAAAATTTTCATTATAGTCAATTTAATTGATAATTAATGATTTTTTTAATATCAAAAAAGTGTTATTTTTTATTTTTAGGATTGTTTAATTCAAGTCTAATTTGTATTATTTTTTTCTTTAACAAATAATTATAATGAAAAATGAATACCTATTTTAATTAAATAAACAAACTTTTCATACTTTTTTTTGAAAGTGAATCAATAACAATAAGGAGCAATAACTTTTTTCTCTGAAAAGATGCGAAAAAAAAGCAGAAAGAGAATTTTATGATCTCTTTCTTATTTTTTATGTCATATTTTCCTAACAGTAAGACGATTTGAAGATACTTTTTTTTATTATCATTGACTTTATGATCCCTTCTATTAAATACGACTTTTTTTACTACAATATGATCATTAAAAAATAGTATGGAACTAGAGGAATAACTTATTCTTAAAAGTATTTTTTTTCTAATATAAATAATAAATTATAAATAATATTTAAATATCCAGGGTTTTCACCAAGCGGGAAAACCGGGAAATGTGCAACAAGGAAAGTAAGTTTACATATTTACGGTTTAAAATTGTAATAAATGTGATACAATAATATAATAATATAATAATAAAATATAAAATAAAATAATACCATAAAAAAAATAATAATAAAAAAATAATAATATGAAGACTATTTAAGTTCTGAACAAATGGTAGTCTCCAAGAGATATAATTATTATAAAATTCTACTTTGTTTCGCAAGACCTGTTTAATTTGAAATTTTTCGTAATTTTTTAAATTTTTTCAAAAATAAATAAATCACTTATTTATAAAATAAAAATGTTTCATGAATTTTTTGTAATAATTTGCTTACGTATTGAGTGAATTTTACATTAAATGATTTTCTAAATTAATATACCAAAAAACCATTAACCAAAAATATCTTTATAAAAAAAAAACTTTCATACAGAAATCAATTTTTTTATGAATCGGGAAAAAGATTTCAATGAAATTTTTCATAAAAGATTTACTTAGATGGATCACAGTAATTTTGTTCAGAGAATTTCAATTTTGTGAGAAAAACGATTTCGCTTAGAGGAAACGATTACGATTTCATAAAAGCATCGTCAGGAAGAAAAGGGTGTGGCGATTATCCAAGTCATCGTGATTTTTCCAGAACACCTTTTAAAAAAATTTAAAAAAATTTAATATATTTTCGGAAATGAAAGCTTCAAAATATTTTTAATCACATAAAAACTGCTAAAATCCTTAAATATCTTTTCAACTGAATTGAATTATTTTTGAAATTGCCTTATAATATTCTACATGCTTTTCCGAAATTTTGAAAAATGATTTGAAATTTTCCAAAACCTTTTTTAATGTTCTCCTATAATTTATATTTCATAATAAGAATAATTTAAAATTGTCCCAGAAAGCTTAAGAAAATTTCTTTATTCTCTTGAAACCTTTCAAAATTCTTTAAAAGCTTATTTTTTTCGAAGCCTTCAAAAATGTGTATTTCGACATAAATGTTTTGAAATCTTGTCAAGATTTAGTTTATTTTCGAATCTTTTAAAAATTTAGAAAACTGAAAATTATCTTCTAAAATAATGCAAGCTTTTTCCATTTTTTTTTAATTCTGCAAAATAAAAAAAAATTGTCTTAAAATCTTCCAGATTTTTTTCGCCATGTTCAGAAATCTTCTAAATTTTTTGTGCGAATCCTTAAAAATTTGCATGTCTTTTTATAAGGTTAAAATTATTTTTAATATATTTTTAAAACTTCTGCAATATCTCTTAAACTTACTCGAATTTTTTCAAAAATGTTGTAAACCTGAAAAATTGAAAATTTTTACTTTAAACTTGTCTGCATTATTTTCCGAAATTTAAGGAAATCATTTGAAATATTCTGAATTATTTTTCAGTTTTCTCCTAAAATGTAGTTTTACTAATAAAAACTCATTTGAGATTTTCCCGCAAGTCTTACGAAAAAAACTTTAATTCTCATGTGACCTTTCAAAATTCTTTAAAAAATGTATTTTTTTTATTTC
>CAKNXH010000917.1:243495-254120 GCA_932178445.1 Andricus quercusramuli
AAATAAAAAAAAAATTGTCTTAAAATCTTCCAGATTTTTTTCGCTATTTTCAGAAATCTTCTAAATTTTTGCGCGAATCCTTAAAAATTTGCATTTCTTTTTATAAGGTTGAAATTATTTTTTTATATATTTTTAAAACTTCTGAAATACCTCTTAAACTTACTCGAATTTTTTCAAAAATGTTGTAATCTTGAAAAATTGTACTTTAAACTTGTCTGCATTATTTTTCGAAATTTTAGGAAATCATTTGAAATATTCTGATTCATTTTTCAGTTTTCTCCTAAAATTTAGTTTTACTAATAAAAAATCATTTGAGATTTTCCCAGGAATCTTAGGAAAAAAACTTTAATTCTCTTGTAACTTTTCAAAATTCTTTTTAAAAATATATTATTGCGATTATTTAAAGATTTACATTTTTTTAAGTTTGTTGAAATCTTTTCAAGATATAAATTGTTTTCGAACCTTTTCAAATTTTCTCAAATGTCAAAATATCTTTTAAAATAATTAAGTTTTCCTAAATAAACATTCCGAAATAAATGTTCTCATGGAATAAAATTACCGTTTTGTAAATTTTGATTTACTAAATTAATGGTGCATAACATTATTTGTGGTATTTTTTCATTTATGTTTATTATGGTATTTTTATGGTACAACAATGTATGCAAAATTGAGGAAACTTCAATTAAAAAATTTCTTTGTACAATAAATTTAAAAATTTAATTTTTTCTATCAAAACTGGTAATTATTTATTGCTGCTTTGTAATTAACCCTTGATCTACATGATACAATTTTACAAAAGGGTAATTTACCTGTTGATTTTTAATTTTTACAATTTTTTGTTATAAATTATCTACAGAGAATTACCGACTGTAGATATCAGAAATATTGCAAGCTCAAGAAATTTCGGTCGGTAATTTCTAGGAATCTTTTTACCGACCTTACCAGAAAAGCTCGACTGTATCCACTATAGAGTGAGCTTGCAAGCTCGTAGAAATAATCACACCAAATGATAATACCCACTTGATAAGGTAGATTTCTTGCTTTGAATCTTTACTTTGATAACTTGTTTCAGATTATCACCCCTTTCTTATGTTGGTAAGAGACAAGTTTTCAAAACAGTTACTGATATTTTATTTTTATTATGCATTGTGCCCGGAAAATGCCCTAAAAAATTCATAAATTTTAAAAGCGGTGTTTTTTGGAACTATTTCCACATGAATTATTTTTATTCGATAACTAACAAGCTGTAAAGTATTCTTCAACTAATTTTGAATTGTTTAAATTATTATTATTTGTTTAAAAAATATTTTTCCTACTGTAAATCGTGAAAAGTTATTATTTTCCGGGATAAATGATTCAGTTGATGAATTTTAAGAGTAATATTTCTTGTTTAACATATGGGTAATTATTTAAATAATTTTTATTTGCTTAAATAATTTGTCCCCGGTAGATCGTGAAAAGTTGTTATTTTTTGGAATGAGTGACACAATTGACGAATATTGAGAGCAGTATACAATTTTTAACGATATTTAGCACTTATTTAAACATTTTAAATTCGTTTAAACAATTTTTTCGTTTGTAAATCTTGAAATGTTACTACTTTCTATAAATAATAACGAAGTTAATGGAAGGTAAGCCTAAGATTTTTTTTTGTGAAATACAGTTTACAGTTAATTAAATTTTCATTTGCTTAAACAATTTTTTGTTTTTAAGTCTTGAAAAATTATTATTTTTTGGAACTAATCACGCACTTCATGGATATTAAGAGTGATTCTTATTGTGGAGGAAAATTTGCAATTATCGAAATAATTAAAAATCATAATAATAATAATTTGTTAACATAATAATTTAAAAAATAAAAAATATATGTAATATATATAATATATTACAATAAAAAATAAAACATTTTTAAAATATTTTTAAAATAGCGACATAGTATAAGGGATTCGAAAATAATAGAATTTTCTCCATCTTTCCGATGAAGAGAAGCAAGTCTTGTTAATTGTTTAAATAATTGCAAACTGTCTCACGGAAATGATTAAAAAATATTATTCTTGAAATGCGTTAATTGTGTCATTAATTGCAGAAAATACTAACTTTTCATAATTGAGTGGAAAAAAATTATACAATTAGTGATTGTTTAAACAATTGTGAAATATTTTGAACAAAAAATGTTAAACTTGAAAATTTGCAGCTGTATTATTTACCCCGAAAAATAATAACTTTCCACGATGTACAGAACAAATATTTGTTTAAACAAATAATAATTGTTCAAACAATAAGAAATTAGTTCATAAATACATGAAAACTTATCACTCATCGAATAAATATAATCATTGTTGGAGAAAATTTAAAATAATACTGTGTTCAGCATTAATTTTAAATAAAACTGCTATTTTTAATTTTTTTGTGTATTTTTCAGGCACTATACAATGGGGTTGAGGGTATCCAAATGAAAATGTTTTGCGTGGAAATAATTCTTTAAATATTTCTCAAAAAGTGACTAGACTTCAATTTACGAAAATTTCATAAAAAGTACATTTTTTTATATTCAATTAAAAAACGAGATTTTACCATTTAAACCCCCTCGTTAATTTCAGAAGACCGGGGATTAATGTTGACCGATTCGGAAAAAAAAGGAAAATTATTTTTCCGCAAAACGATCAAAATTGGGAATTCTCGCATTTTTATCGGAACCAAAAAAAAAGACATAAGATTTTTTGTATAATAACAAAAGCTTTCTAAAAATACTGAAAAACGGAAAAGTTAGGGGTTTCCTTGAAAATCTTCTTTTTTTGTTTTTGAAATTCGGTGCAAGAAATAAAAAAGATTTTCTTGAAAACTCCACATTTTTTATGTTTTTCCTGTTTTTTAACACAATTTTTCACTTATACGAAAGGCATCTTTACCATTTTTTTTATTTAATTTTTTTTCTCGTAAACAATGCAAGATGTCACATGATCGCCAGAAGTATTTTAGAAATTTTCTAGTCGTGTAAAATTGTATCCAAACATTTTCACGTATCTTCCGTCGTTTCCGAGAAAAATTAAAAAATTCGACTTTTCAATTAAATAATTTTTTTCTGTGTGAAGCAGTTGTTTACCAAAATCAAAAATAAAAATAAATGTAGTACATATTACCATTTGTTTGAAAAAAAATATAAATTGGAAATTTTAGGAAAATCCACTTAGGAAATTTCATGAAAACATCCGCCATTTTTTCATTTTTTTAGATTTGTGAAAAAAAATTCCGATCAGTCGAAAGAGCACGACTTCCCATGACGAACATAAGAAAAAAATCCGGAATACATATGCTCGTTCGGAAAATACTGTATTTAGAAAAAAAATTCTGTCAATTCTTGAGAATTCGTATGTAATAATAGAATTATTCTCAAAAGTCAAAACAAAATTTTTCGATAAACTGTGAAAAACCTGTTCCTTTATTTTAACCATAGAATAATATGAAATGATTTGAAATCGAATTGGTCTGGAGTAATAAGTTTTTTGATAAATATGGGATATTATTTTTTAGGTATATTTTTTCAATACCATTTTTCAATATTAATTAACTATCACGCAATGAAATTGTTATAAAATAATGGTGCTTTATAACAGTGCCCATGGAAATACATTTTGACTTTCGTAAGTTTAGTCATCGATCATCGGTTTATTCAGCTTAATTCCAGTTGTAGCTATCAACCTGTCAGCTTTGTTCATCAATCATATTACCATCTACTTTCTTGCATTAATATACATCAAAAGTAATGTTAGATTTTTCTGTTACTGATCCCTTTTTAACTTTTTTTCTCCTTTTTTTATATATAAATACAATCCTACTAAAAAAGGGATAATATTAATTTTACATAAATATTTAAATTATCACTTTAATGTATCTTCTTTATATGCATAAGGCTGCCAGATAGTCACTTATACATTACATTTTTAAAAGTCATTACATTACATTTTTAAAAGTCACCTTGTTAACCTTTTTAAGAAAAAGTATTTATAGTCACTTTTTAAAGGGAAAAGACCACTTTAGTCACCCTAATCTATGTCATTTTAGATTTTATTTTAAAAAAATGTAATTAATTTACGTGTATGTGTAAATTCCTCTTTTCTCCCCTGTTTTAAAAAAATATTCCATTTTCCCCCTTTTTCTCATTTTTTTCGATTAATAGCTGATCGAATTAATAGAACCCAAAAAGTTCAGAACTCATCTCTTTTAGTTAAGGATTAGACTATTTGGTTGAAGACTGAACTATTTTTTTGAAAATTTATTACATTTGTTCTTGGTTAAAAATAAATTTTTGAACTGAAAATTTAACTATTCAATTTTTGGTTGAAAATTGATTGCTTTCAGATGACAATTTAAATAATAAATTTAAAAAATAGAATTCATCTTATTTGTTTGAAAATTAAACTAGTTTGTTGAACCTTCCTTTTTTTGGATGGAGATTCAACTATTTTCTTTGAAGTTTGTTTTCTCTCCTTCAAAACTTAATTTTTTCAACTGAAAATTAAACTATTTAATTATTGGTTGGAAATTGATTGTTTTTAGTTGAAAATTCAAACATTAAATTTTTCAGTAATAATTCATCTTTTTTGGTTGAAAATTAAACTACTATTTAATTATTTTGTTGAAAATTATTTTTTTGTTCGAGGGTCAATTTTTTCCATTGAAAATTGAACCATTTCATTTTTGGTTAAAAATGTGAATATTGCATTGAACTTTTTGGTTAAAACTTCAAATTGTTTATGGAAAATTCGTCTCTTTTGCTTGAACGTTAGACAAAAAATGGTTGAATATTCTGCCTTTTGGTTAATAATTCATTTTTCTGGGTTGAAAATCAACTCTGTAGTTGAAAATATATATTCTCGGGAGTGAAAGTCAAATTTGTTCGAAAAATTCCCACGTTTTAGCTTAATAACTCAACTCTTTTGTTGAAAATTTATCACTTTTGGTAGAAAATTAATATTTTTTTGTTAAATTTCAAGTTTTTAATTCAAAATTTAGCTTCCTCGGTCGAAAATAACCTTTTTGTTGAAAATTCATCTCTTACCTGGTAAAAGTTTAATCTTTTTCGGATGAAAATACAACCGATTGGTAGAAAATTAATAATCTGTTTTCGTTGAGGATTCAAATATTTGATTCAATTTTTGATAAGATTAATCATTTTAGTTACAACTTTATCTAATTGGTTTAAAATTTAACTATCTTGTTGAAAATTCGTTTTTTTTTGTTTTAAAAAATTATTTTTTTAACTGGAAATTAAAGTATTTCATTTTTGATTGAAAATTTATCTTTCTTAGTAGAAACTTCAACTATTTGTTTGAAAATATACGTATTTTGTTGAAAATCGTCTTCTTTGGAAGAAGAATCATCTTTTTTGAAAATTTACGTTTTTTGTTGAAAATCGTCTTCTTTGGAAGAAAAATCATCTTCTTATTTGAAGATTTGACTATTTGATTAAAATTTCAACTATTTGGTGAAAAATTCATGTATTATGTTGAAAATTCGTCCTTTTTTGGTTGAAAATTCATCTCTTTTCTGGTAAGAATTTAATCTTTTCTTTAATGCAACCGTTTGGTTCAAACTTAATGATCTGTTTTTGTTGAAAATTCAACTATTTAGTTGAAAATTAATTTTTCGGCTGAAGATTCATCATTTTAGTTAGAAATTTATTTCTTCAGTTAAAAATTTATCCTTCTTGTCAAAAAATCGTTTTTTCAGGTTGAAAATAAATTTTTTGATTGAAAATGTATCTCTCGTAGCAGAAATTAAAAATATTTTGTTGAAGATTTACGTATTTTATTAAAAATCGTCTTTTTCAGTAGAAAATGAATATGCTTGGTTGAAAATTCAACGATGTTGTTGAAATTTCAACGATTCAGTTGCAAATTCATATATTTTGTTGAAAATTATTTTTTTGTCAATTAATCATTTTCAAAGTGGACATTGAACTATTCTATTTCAAATCAAAAATTTACCTTTTTTAGTAGAAAATTTATCTTCTTAGTTGATCATTCAACTATTTAGTTAAAAATTAATTTTTTGGCTGAAGATTCATCATTTCAGTTAGAAATTCATTTCTTTAGTTAAAAATTTAACCTTTTAATTGAAAATATTTTTTTTTTGGTTAAAAATAAATTTTTTGATTGAAAATGTATCTTTTTTAGTAGAAATTTGAACTATTTGGTCAAAAATTTACTTATTTTATCAGAAATCGTCTTTTTCGGTAGAAAATGAATCTTCTTGGTTGAAAATTCGACGATCTTGTTGAAATTTCAACGATTTGGTTGAAAATTCATAGATTTTGTTGAAAATTCTTTCTTCTAATTATTAATTTTCGAACTGGAAATTAAACTATTCTATTTTAAACGAAAAATGTACCTTCTTTAGTACAAAATTAATCCGTTTGGTTGAAAATTCAACTATTTAGTTAAAAATTAATTTTTTGGTTGAAGATGTATCTTTTTTAGTAGAAATTCGAACTATTTGATTGAAAATTCACGAATTCTGTTGAAAATCGGCTTTTCGATAGAAAATTAATTTTCTTGGTTGACAATTCAACTATTCAGTAAAAATTAATTTTTTGGTTGAAGATTCATCTTTTTAGTTAGAAGTTCATCTCTTTAGTTGAAAATTGAATTATTTTGTGGGAAAATTTTGGTTTGTTTGTTTAAAAAATAAATTTTTTGATGGAAAATGTATCTTTTATAGAAGAAAATAATTCTTCTTGGTTGAAAATGCAACCGTTTGGTTTAAACTTAATAATCTGTTTTGGTTGAAAATTCAACTATTCAGTTGAAACTTAATTTTTCGCTTCAAGATTCATCATTTTAGTTAGAAATTCATCTCTTCAGTTGAAAATTGAACTATTTTATGGACAATCCGTTTTCTTAATAACTAGTTTTATTAACTGAAAATTGAACTATTTTATTTTCAATTGAAAATATACCTTTGTTCGTAGAAATTTAAACTATTTGGTCGAACATTCTTGTATTTGGTTGGAAATCAGCTTCTTCTGTAGAAAATTAATTTTCTACCTTCACCTTTTCACTGAAAATACGTTTTTTGGGTTGAAAATAAATTTTTTGATTGAAAATGTATCTTTTTTTATAAAAATTTGAACTATTTGGTTGAAAATTCACGTATTTTTTTGAAAATCGGCTTTTTCTCTAGAAAATTAATCTTCTTGGTTGATAATTCAACTATTCAGATAAAAATTAATTTTTTGGTTGAAGATTCATCTTTTTAGTTAGAAGTTCATCTCTTGAGTTGAAAATTGAATTATTTTGTGGAAAATTTTTCTTTGTTTGGTGAAAAAATAAGTTTTTTGATTGAAAATGTATCTTTTATAGAAGAAAATAATTCTTCTGGGTTGAAAATGCAGCGATTTGGTTGAAATTTCAACTATTTGGTTGCAAAATGTATTTTGTTGAAAATTCACCTTGTTGGTAGAAAATTTATGTTCTCGATTGAAAATGAAAGTTTTTGTAAAATTCATAGATTTTATTGAAAATTTATGACTTTGATAGAAACATCTTTTTTGGTGAAAAATGCAACTGTTTGGTTAAAAGTTATTTTTTTTATGAGGATTGAACTACATAGTTTGTTGAATATTCTTCTTTCGTGGTGGAAAATTTTGATTTAGTTAATTAACTAAGATTTTTAGTTGAAACTACATCATTTCAGATTTTCTCGTCCTTTATTTTATCTATTTTGTAGAATTTTTTTTTTAATTTGTGGGTTCAATTGAAAGTTAATTAATCTGTGGCAGCCCTGTATATATAAGAAGAGAAATAAGTAAAAGCATTTCAAGAAATCACGATTTTTAATTTTAAAAAAACATACTCTATCAAAAAATTTCTAGTTATAATAAGAAAATTATTTATCTATGTCATAACAGATAAAAAAATATTTTTCTTTGTTTATTTCGATTAATTGTAGTTCACTTTGAATAAAATACCAGAGCGATACGATTTTTATTGACACTGAAATTTGCAAGTTTTCATTTTTTCCCCCTTTCAGAAGTTATTGTTTACGTGAATTCTGAAAGCTTTCCTCGACCAGTGCAAATGTTGCTGCCAGAGTGCATCCAATTTAGAAAGTGCTCTTCGCTATCGAAAATAGTATAAAAGTAGGAGACTACTTGTAAATTCCCTTTTTCCATTGCTATATCGACAATGTGAAATTATTCAATGTTACGACCAAAAACAACAATTTTTAATCAAATTTCCATTCTGCCGAGAGAACTGTAAAAAGATTTTCTAGTTCTGTTTACTTTTAATTTATTTTACGAATAGTAGTAATTTATCAATTCAATTTCTGAACCATAAACGAATTTTTACCTCTTTTTGTAGCATTTTTATTTTTTTTTTTCGCTTTCAGTTATTTATTTCTAAGCTTCCTCTTTCTTAAGATTATTTCCTTGTAAAGAAGTTCCCATCTTTGAGCTTCGAGAAATATAAAAGAAATACGAGTCTGCTTTTCGAATGATGTAAGATAAGATTCTAACAATACCATTCAACCTCTTTTTCATCTTTGAATTGATGGTTTTTCTTTGATGAGGGGAAATAGGATGATTTTTCAAAAAAAATAGGGGAATAGTAGCAGACGAAATTCTTTGAAATTAAATTCATGTAAATACCATATTGAATTCAATACAAAACACTTTCAATTCCTAAGATTTCATGTATATTCCAATTTCAACAAAATTGTTGAATTTTCAAGCAAAAAAGATTTTCTACCAAAATGGGTGAATTTTCAACAAAAAATATGAATATTGAACAAAAAAAAAAAAAAAAAATTTCTCCAAATAGTTGCATTAACAACCAAATAGTTGAACTTTCAAGCGAAAGAGAACAATTTGCTACAAATTAGTTGAACTTTCAACCAAATAGTTAAATTTTCTATCTTAACAGCCGAATTTTTTCGAAAGCAGTTAAATTTTCAAAAAAAAGTTCATTTTCAACCCAAAAAGATGGATTTTCAACCAAGAAAGATAACTTTTATACCATAAAAGATGAATTTTCAACCAAATGGTTGAATTCTTAAATAAGAAAAGATTCAAATTTGTAAGTGAAGAGACAAATTTTTCAGAAGACATTTCAATTTTGGAACCAAAAAGTTTAATTTTCAATTGAAAAGTTAATTTTCCACCAAGAATTACGATTTTTCTAACATAACAGATTAATTGTCTACTAAAAAGGAAAACCAATTGAATTGAACGAAAACAAACGAATTTTCGACAAAAATGTTGAAACCTCAACCATACAAGTGAATTTTCAACAATTAAGATTTAAAAAAAACGAATTTTCAAGCGTTTAAATTTCATAAAAAGACCAATTTTCAACCACTTACATGCAGTTAAATCAGTTAAAAAAATTAATTTCTGACATAGAAAAAGAGATTTGCAGTCATTTGAATTCCACGAAAGAAGACGAATTTTTAACTAACTAGTTGAATCCTCAGCCAAATAGCTTATTTTTCAATCGAAAAAGATGGATATTAAAGCAAATAATTCAAGTTTTCACTAAAAACTATTTTTAAATACAAATAGAATTGTCAAATTTTCAGTTTCAAAAATGAATTTTGAACAACCAGAGAATAAATTTCCAACCACTTTAATTCCATCAAAAGACGAATTTTTAACTAAAATGTTGAATCCTCAACCAAAAAGATGAATTTTCCAAAAACAAGATTAATTTTCTCACCAATCAAAGTTAGAATGAAATTCAATTTCCAGATGAATACATTAATTGTGGAAAAAAAAAAGGATTTTCAACTGCTTGATTTTTAAATTTTTAAATAAGCAAATAAATTGTAGGAAAAAAAAGAATACTAAAAAAAGTTAAATTTACAACCAAACAGGTGAATCTTAAAAGAGAATAATTTTTGAAAAAGTAGTTCATTTTTCAACCAAGTATTGGAATTAAAAAAAAAAGATGCATTTTTAACCAAATGGTTGAATTTTCAACCAACAAGATTAATTTTGTACCAAAAAAGACGAAATTTCAACAAAATGTGCACATCAATTTTCAACAAAATTGGATAATTTCGAAGCTAAAAAGTCGAATTTTCTACAAAAAAGTAAAATTTTCCATAAAAAAATATAATTATTAAAGAGAAAAGTTAGTCTTCTATCGAATACCTAATTCTTCATAAGAATAGTATGATTTTTAACCAAATAATTTTATTTTCTACAAAAATATGAATTTTCGAAAAAATAGTTGAATCTTCAACCAAAGCAGACTGGTCTACAACCAAAGAGTTGCATTTTTGACCAGAAGGAATGGATTTTGAACTAAAGAGATGAATTATCAACAAAGGAGTTAAATATTCAACCCAAAATATTATTTTTTAACCAAGATCAAATATCTAAAAATAGAATAGTTAAATTTTCAACAAAGGAGATGAATCTACAACCAAAAAGTGGGAAAATCAGTGGGAATTCAAGCGAAAAATAAGAAAAAGGTAAATAGGTTATCTTGCTTGAAAGTTGGGGAAGAATGTGAAGTCTGAAATATGAAAGTGATTTTCAAACTTTTCAAGTAATTATGTAACTTGACTGTTGGAGGGCCATCTTTGTCAAAATTCACAAAGTTTTTGAAAACGTACTGAAT
>CAKNXH010000917.1:254220-277932 GCA_932178445.1 Andricus quercusramuli
ATGTATACGAAATTATGAAACTGCCGAAGCCAGAAGGATACAGAGTCAGGAGTAAGTGAGAGCATTCAGACGATGAGAAAAAAAAGTGGAAGGTTAAAAACTAATGCTTGATTCACATCGACGGATGGCAAGCAACGGAAAATTTTATATCACAGAAGCCACGTTTCTGCAATTTGGACAATTACCTTCCAACGGAAATGTGCTCTCGTCCCTCCTGTTATATTTTTCACTCACTTTTATTGTGAATAATTCTCGTAAAGAGGAGAGAAAAAAGATAAATGGCGGAAGTACGGTTAGTAGACTGCATCTCCATTAAAAATATTAGGTGAAATGTTCACATCTTTCTCGTCTTTATCTATTTCTTCTTTTCTTTCTTTCTCTTCTTATTCTTTTTTTCATATACATTTTTTATTGTTTCTCCTTTCTACTTATTGTTCATTTATTCATCACTTATTTCTCTTTATTCTAAAAAGAACAGGATTGATTTTTTTGGCCACGCCCCTTGACCACACCCTTGGCCAGGCCCATTTTCATTTACCGCCTGTTCAGTGACACCTTTGGTCAAGGGTCACTTTGAATAACCGTAACAATTTCCTACGATCATGCCTTCAATCACATCATTGGACACGCCCACGTGAATTAGCTACTTCTCTCAAACACACCCACTTTTTGCGATCACACCGGTAATCTGCCCTTTCTTCACTTGACCATACTCTTGACAACTTAATTTGGACGTGTCTAACAACCACGTCCTTTTTATTGAATTTTTTACATTAACAACAGCACTTAACACTTTATTTCATATTGCCCACCATCCACGCCCATTTTAACACGCATATTAGCCACGCCCATTTTTGAACACGCCTATTGGACACACCCAATTTTAAACACACATATTAGTCACGCCCATTATACACGCCCAATTTTGAACACACCCATTAGTCACGCCTATTTTTGAACACGCCTATTATACACGCCCATTTTTTACAATATTCTTTATTTTCTTGGACATGCCCATTTTTCTTCGCCACACTCATTTTTCTTGCCCACGAATGGGTAATTCGACTAAATGGGCCGCAGGTCAGGGAGAACTTGGAAATCCGGGAAAAGTCAGGAAATTTTGTTGGCCAGGGAAAGTCAGCGATTTTGATGAAAAAAAAAGCAAAAATCAGTGAACTTCTCTTAAAAGCACTTAAGTAATTGTGAAGAATAATCAAGACTGACACACAGTCACTTTTGGTTAATTTTTTTCACAAATCAATTTTTAAAGGTAAAGAAAATTTTTTTAACGAAAAGATAACATTAGTGAGGTACTTTCCTTTCAATAAATTAAAACATGGATTACCCACTATAAAATTTAGCTATATACATATTTCTGAATTTTCTAGAATTCTTTAAAAATATTTCAGGGTATTTAAAAAGATTCTCAGAAATTTTTATTAGTCTTCAATAATTGAAGGGGATTTCAGTGGATTTGAAATAGTTAAGGGTATTTAAAAATATTCCAAGTAAATTTCAAGAGATTAAAAAAATTTCAAGGGATTTCAGGAAATATCAGATTTTTTATAATTTCAGGGGATTCTATTATACTATTTCGAGGGATTTCAAACAATTTCGAATGATTTGACGTATTTTGGGGTATTTTTAAAAGTCGCAAGGCATTTTTACGAGCTTAAAAAAAACTGCAAGAGATTTTAAGATGTTGTAAAGGATTTTAAATATTTTTAGGCATTTAAAAAGATTCTAAAGAATTTTTAATTGATTTCAGTTACTAACTGGAATTTTAAAGGATTTTAGCAATTTTAAGGTATTTTTTTTTAATTCCAAGGAATCTTCAATAATTTGTTTAAGTTTTCAAGAATTTTGAAAAACTTCAAAGAATTTGAAACAGTTTAGTGTATTTAACAAAATTCCAAGGAATCCTTAAAATATTCCAAGGAATTTTGAGTACATTTTAATAGTTTGGAGGTACTGCAAAGGATTTTTAAGATTTTAGGGAATTTCCAAAACTTTCAGAGAATTTCAATTAGCTTCGAAAAGTTTCAAGAAATTTCAAAATATTCAAAAAATTAGAAATATTTCAGGGTATTGTATAAGATTCCAAGGAATTTTCAAGAAATTCAAAAAGTTCCAAAGGATTTAGAAAGATTTCAAATTATTTGAAACATTTTACTGAATTTAAGAAAAATTCCAAGGAATTTTTAGATTCCAATAACTTGAATGTTTTTCATACGATTTTAAAGACTTTAGGGAATTTTTAAAACTTTCAGAAAATTTTGAAGAGCTTTAAAAAGTTTTCAAGAATTTCCAAACAATTTCAATATTTGAGGATGTTTTAAAAGTTTGCAGGGGAAAAAAGAGATTTCGAAACTTTCAAGGAATTACTAAGGATTAGAATGATTGGGAAAGATTTAAACAAATTTGTATGCGATTTCAAAGAATTTTCTACAATCTTGGAAGGTATGAAAAAGTTAAGAAAAAAAGTTGGATATCCTGAAATACTCCAGGATTTTTTATGAAATATTCAGAATTTCAAAGATTTTAAGGGATTTTAAAAGCTTTTAAGGTATTTCAATTGACTTACCAAGATTTGAGGCAATATCATGATTTCATGAAATTTCATGGAATTGTATAATATTTTAATGGATTTCAAAGAATTTATTCATGAGTATTTCAAGTATTTTCAAATATTTTAAGGCATTACGAAAGATTCGAAAGAATTTTAAAAGTTGGATATTTTAAAAGATTTCCAGGAATTTTAAATTGATTTCAATAACTTGAAGTGGTTTCACAGAATATTAAAGATTTGAGACTATTTCAAAAGATTCCAAATAATTTTTAAAAGCTTCAGAGAATTTCAAGAGATTTTAAAAGGTTCTGAAGTATGTCAAAGACTTAGGGAATTTTTAGTAGATTTAAATAATTTGAACTGTTTCCAAACAAATTTAAAAATTGCAAGGAATTTTTGAGAGCTTTAGAATTTTTTAGAGAATTTCAAGAGATATGTAATGATTTGAAATATGTTAGGGTATTTTTCAAAATTCCAAAGAATGTTCAAGAGCTGCGAAAAATTTCAAGGTGTTTGAAAAGATTTAAAAGGATTTTAAATATTTTAGGATATTTCAAAAGATCCCAAGGAATTTTCAATTAATTTCTGTAATTTAGTGGGATTTCAAAGGATTTTGAATATTTTAGGGTATTTTAATCAATTTTTCAGGATTTAATGAAATATCACATAGAATTCCGCAAGATTTTACTATTTTTTAATTGTTTCAAATAGATTGATTCACAAAAAATCAAAGGTTTCTAAAGTTCTCAAAGATTTAATGTGATTGTAAAATATACTTTTTTCCATTTCATTTGAATTTATTTAGAATTCAACCTGAATTATCTTCAATTCGTTTAAATTCTTTGACATCCTCTTTAATTTTTTCGATTCACTTAGATTTTTCTAAATTCACTCTGTTCTACTTAATCCAGTGGTATTTATTTAGATTTTTTAGCTTCAACTTCAACATTCTGAAATCAATGCAATTTTGTGATTTTGTCGAACTAACTTCAATTTAGCTTCAATTGTTCTAAAGTCTTATGAATCACTTTTTTTGTTTAAATAGGTCACTTCTTCAAGTAAATTAGATAGTGGCAACCCTGAGAATAATAAATTTAAAATTCAATAATTTCAAATTGTTTTATTACATTCACAAAAGATTCTATAATAAAAATGTTACATTAGAATTTTTGTCTTCAATTATTAATAGTCAGGGAAAATGGAAAAGTAGTTCGGGAAAAATCAGGGAATTTAAAAAATGAAATTCTGCAGCCATTCCTATAATATTTCAAGAAATAATAAGCTTCTTCAGCTTAAAATGTGTATAATTAATTAAATGGAAAAATCTCTATAGTGGGGTTAAGTGAACCTCGCGGTTGAAAACAATAAATGGATTGTGGGTATCCGCCGAGGTAGAATCGAGCTCATTGATTTGAACGACAAACAAGGAAGTGAAACTGAGAAGAAAGAAGTGTGAGGATATGGAAAAAGACAAACTGCAGCGGAAGAGCGGTGGTAAGAAAAAGGCAGAAACAATGCACTTGAATACCATAATGGCTGACAAAGAATGGCTCGAGGAAGAAAAGTCCTGCGTCCGAAGGAAAGCTCGTCTTCGGAGAAAGCAATTATCATATAAATTGCGTCATCACAGTCTTCACTCCCCAAGATACCACCCATTTCTCACGGAGTATAGATGGACTTGGAGACAAAATAGTTATATTTGGAATTAATTAATGAAACGTTGGAACCAAATTGAAGTAGAAAATGTTTTAACGGCATATTTGACCCGTCTACCTATTATTTTTTAATTTTAACTCTTGCATTTTGGTGGAAGTTTGGGTCTGGGGAAAGCTAAAAAGGGGCATTTTGGTGTTGAAGAGAGTTGGAAAAAGAGAAAATCTGCCATTTAGGAAAAAAGTTTGGGCCGCGGGAGGGCTGGAGAGGGGGCTCGTGGCTATTTAGGCAGGAAGTTTGGGCCCGGTGAGAGCTGGAAAAGAGGCACTCAGGCACTTGGGGGTGAAGTTTGTGCCTGGGGATGGTTCGAAATATAACACTTTAAGTTTAATTTCATTAAGTTTAAAAGTTTCCTTCCAGAAAGTGTATACTTTTTTTGGTAGCTAATGAAGCGCTTATTCAAAAAAGGTCTCTGATTGAAAATGATTCAAATGAAGGCAGTAACAATAAGTATAAATAAGATGCGGAATTAATAATAATAATCTTCTGGTAAAGTGTGTGCCTGAGGAAAGATGGAAAATGGCAATCTGAAATTTAGGGGTGAAGTTTGGGCCCTAGGAGAGCTGCAAAGGGGCATTGGCTCATTTGCGAGGCGAAGACTGAACCCGGTGATAAGCAGGTCTCGTCCGAAACTATTATTTTATTATGTTATCCAAAAAGTATCGAATCTTCTGTTTCTTTCTTGTTACATATTGACCAATTAGAACTCAATTACAAAAAAAATGTTATGAGGTCATATTTTATCGGTCTTGCTTTTATTTTCAAATTTTAACTCTTGTAGTCAGGGGGAACTTTGGGTCTGAAGATAACCGGAAAGGGGCATCTTGGTGTTGGAAAGAGTTGAAAAAGAGAAAATCTGGCATTTAGGAGAAAAGTTTGGGCCGCGGGAGAGCTGGAAAGGGGGCTCATGGCTATTTAGGCAGGAAGTTTGGTCCCGGTGAGAGTTGGAAAAGAGGAATTAATAACAATAATTTTCAAATGAAGTGTGTGTCTGAGGAGAGATGAAAAATAGCAATCTGACATTATTGGTGAAGTTTGGGCCCAAGGAGAGCTGCAAAGGGGCACTAGATCATTTTGGGCGAAGTTCGAACCGGTGATAAACAGGGTCTCATCCGAAACTATTATTTTGTTACGTTATCCAAAAAGTATCGAATCTTTTGTTTCCTTTTCGTTACGTATTAACAGATTGGAACTAAAATAGAAAAAAATGTTATAGCGTCATATTGTATACGTCTGTATTTTTTTTTACTCTTGCATTCAGGGAGAAGTTTGGGCCCTAGGAAAGGGGGCATTATGAGATTCAGATTTGAAGTTTAGACCTGATGTGAGCTGGAAAGGGGCATCTTGGTATTGGGCACAGTTGAGAAAGGGACAATCTGGCATGTAGGAGTAAAGTTTTGGCCGCGGGAGAGCTAGAAACGGGCTTGGTGCTATTCAGGGAAAAAGTTTGGGCCCTAGGTGAGCTGAAAGAGAGGCACTCTGACACTTAAAGGGGAAGTTTGGGCCGGAGGATAGTTTACGTATAACATTATGAGTTTAAATTCATTAATTTTGGAAGTTTTTCATAAGAAAGCATGTAATTTGTCAGGTAGCTAATGAAGTTCTTATTAAAAAGGTCTCTGATTAAGGATTATGCAATACCAGACAGTAAAAATGAGTAGAAATGAGAGAAGGAATTGATCATTATAATAATCTTCGGGTGACGTTTGGGCCTAGGGAGAGCTGGATTGAGAAAATTTAGATTCTCAATTGAAAATGAAAGTTTTTGTAAAATTCATTAATTGGGGATTGCATTGGGGATTTAGTTGGGGCCCGCTAGAGCTGGAAAGGGGGCACTATGAGATTCAGATTTGAAGTTTGGACCTGATGTGAGCTAGAAAGGGGCATCTTTGTGTTGGGCAGAGTTAAAAAAGGGACAATCTGGCATGCAGAAGTAAAGTTTTGGCTGCTGGAGAGCTAGAAAGGGGCTCGGTGCTATTCAGGGAAAAAGTTTCGGCCCTAGGAGAGCTGAAAAAGAGGGACTCTGACACTTAAAGGGGAAGTTTAGGCCAGATGATAGTTAACGTATAACATTATAAGTTTAAATTAATTAATTTTGAAAGTTTCCCATGAGAAAGCATATAATTTGTCAGGTAGCTAATAAAGCTCTCATTGAAAAGGTTTCTGATTGAAGATTTTGCAGAAAGAGACAGTAATAATTAGTAGAAATAAGAGGAGGGATTGATAATAATAATCTTCGGGTGAGGCTTGAGCCTAGAGAGAGCTGGAAGTGGGGCAATATGACATTTGTGGCTTTAGTTGGGGCCCGCTAGAGCTGGAAAGGGGGCACCATGAGACTCAGCTTTGAAGTTTGGGCCTGTTGAGAGCTAGAAAAGGAGTCCTTTGACATTAAGGGGGTAAAGTTTGAGCCTCTGTGGGCTCAGTTAAGAGGTACACTGATATTCATGGACAAAGTTTTCGATTTAGGGACATGAAAAGAGCACTTACAAGGGGATTTTGTGTCCAGGGGGTGAAGAGGGACAATCTGGCATTTAGGAGTAAAGTTTGGACCCCTAAAGTGCTGGAAAGGGGGCACGAGGACACTTGAAAGTGAATCTTGGCCTTTAGGAGAGCCGTCAAAGAGGCAATATGTCATTTATGGAAATGCCTTATCGTTGATTTTCAATTCATTATTTATTTTTAACGACTCAGTTTCAAGACCCGAATTCAAGAATTCCTACATGCTTAAACGAAGTTTGGAATTTTTCAATTTTTGAAATTTCTATAACTTCAATTTAAAATTGCAGTTTTAAATGCTCAATTCTAAAATACTCTAATTTTTGAGACCATAAAACTAAAATTTTCAATTTTTGCAAGTTTCAAATTTCACAATGTTGTAGTTTCAAATTCAAATATTCAAAATATCAGGATAATTTATCTATTAAATTTTTTTAAATTGCAAAATTTCATATTGAAAGCCTTAATGTTTAGTGCTAAGATTAACAACTTTAGATTTCAATTCTCTAAATTTTTTGGTGTGAATTTTAGTCAGTTATGTATTTAATAATTAAATTAATTTAAAAATGAATAACCATGCCAATTCAGGACGATAATTTCTCAAACTCAAGCTTTAAGAATGAGAAGATTTTATAACCAGGCATTGAAAAAATTTGTATTTAAAAATGTTCCAAAATATGGAATTTTTCAAAACTATCACCATTCTTTTTGACTACATTTTAACAGTTCTAATTCAAATTTGAATTTTTCAATTTCTAAATTTTAAAAATGTCACAAATCTTGTTGAATAATTTTTTTTAGTTTCAAGTAGAGTTCGGATTTATTTAAATTTCACCGTTTCATAATAGAAATTTTTTCAGTTTTAATGTTTCCCATTTCAAATTGTTTTTCATTTTGATACCTTTTTTCAGAATAATTCAAGTTTGAATGTTTATAATTGAAAACTTTTCCATTTTGAATCGTGAAAATGACTTTGAATTTGAAACATTCAATTCAGTTTTCAATTGCGAATTGTCAAATTCAATCCCTTGGCATTAAAAATTATTTAAATTCAAAAGTTTCTAGTTTTAAATTATTCAGTTTCGAAAAATTTCATTTAGAAATAATACATTTCAATTCTTTTGAGATTTGAATGATTCTGTTTCCAAAAATCCTAATAAAAAATTATTCAATTTTATATTTTTCGGAATTGTCCTATTTTTCGAAATTTTAATTTGAAATCATTCAATTCGGAAATTCTTCAGTCCAAAATAAGAATCTTTAATTTTGAACGCTCTGCATTAGAAGTGATAACATCAACTTCTTTCTAATGAAATTATTCAATTTTCTAAATTTTAGTCCGAAATTTTTCTATTTAGAGAAAATCTGATTTAAAATTTGCAATTCCAAACACAATAACATTTTTAATTATTCAATTTGAAACACTTTCATTTAGAAATGGAACTAGTTCGATTCCTTTCCATTCTATCCGAAATATTGTCCTTTTTTCAGCAGTGTACCTGATTGCTCACTTGAGAAAGATCGCAATTAAAATTGGTTGATTATATTTCTATTAAATTTCAAATGATTAATTATCGATTAAAAAAAAATTGTAGGCCGAAGGGCATGTCTCAGAGCGTCACGTGACTGATTCCATGGTTTATATTCGGCGACTCCATAATTAAAAAATGTAAATATGGTTTTTGAAATTTTGAGAAATGGTTCCAAATATATACGAACACGTCTGTCTGGCCCATTAGAGTTTTTATTTTGTTTAAACAGCGCAATTGAATTTATTTTTATTTTTATTTGTGCTCTAAAATGTGCGCGTTTCTCTTCTCTTCTGCGATACGCGAGCCTTGTCATTTCCTTTCTTTCGTGTTAGTCACACTAGACAGGTTTTAAAATACTTTGATTTAATATTCGTTGCAATGGGAAAAGAAAAAATAGGAGAAATAGCAGATGGTTGTCATCCTCCAAGTCTTCCAGTTCAGCAGAAGATGAAATCCATAGATCCAAAAAGGGTAAAAAGCTTTCCGTTAGAATTAAGAAGCTGGAGAAAGATGCAAAGAAAGCAAAGTCAAGGCTCCACAGAGTGTTTGGTTCTGATTCGTTGTTAAAATTATTCAATTCAGGTAAACCCGTCTTCCTTTTTTGTGTAAATATGTTTCTTGTAACATTTATTGGGCTCTAACCTGTGAAATTTTTGGGTAAGCCAATTTGCGGACTCTAACCTGAATATTGTCAATCATCGGAATGCAAATGTCATAAACTAAACATAATTCTGTATATACTGATAAGCTTCTTGGGCTCTAACCCATACAAAAAATATATATATTTAGTCTAACCGAAAGATGTTTTTGTTTAAGACCTCTTTCTTAATAAGAGATGTAACCTATCAGAATGCAATGGTCCTAACCTTAACAGCATATGTCGGTAAGGTGAAGTGTGGGCTCCAACCCAGTAAAAATATTTGGTCCAGCCAAAAAATTTAGTATATTACTTATTATATTAATTCACTTTGCTGATGAGATTACGACGTGTATTTTCTGATAGAAATTTAAATTTGAAGGTAGAAAAACTCAATAATATAATAATTTCAACATTCGATGTAGTAGCCCCAGTACATGATCTTCAGGCGAGGAAAAAAACTTTTCCGCGAATATTGGAAGAGATTAAAAGTCTCAGAAGGGAAAGAGAGCAAGGATTCTCAAGCTAGGAAGACTAATGACCAGACACTATTGAAGGAATTCCGTATCATTAGGGATCTGGTTCAAACTAAGATAAGGGTCTCTGAAAATAAATATAACTAGAAAGCAGTTGTTAAGAAGAATATGGATGAAAATATCTTGCTGGTTCTCTGGCGGCTTCGAATTATTCCCTCTCAAAGTCAAACCTTTGATCAGAACTGCCCAAGAAATGACTTCATGAAACGTTTCTTGATTGAGCCTTTATCAATTGATACTACTCTCTTTTCCAGTGAATTACCTCCCTTTGATGATCCTCACTTTTACTTCTCTCATACTGGGGCTGAATCTCTGCTTCCAGTAATTGCCATGATAACCTCAGGGGCTATCGGTATTGATGGTATCTCGATTAAAATGGGTAAACATTCTCTCCGTGTGATACTTCCTGTTCTACTTCATATTTACAATTGTTCTCTACAGCTTGGAATTTTCCCCAATATTTCGAAACAAGCACTGATTCGCCATGTTCCTAAGATTACTAATCCTTCAACAACAGATTTTCCTCCTATCTCTATCCTCAGTGCATTAGCCAAGCCTCTTGAGAAATTAGTGGATAAGCAGCTAACTGAATTTTTGGATAAACATAACCTGCTTGATCCTTTCCAATCTGGATTCCCGAGGGAGCACAGTACCATCACTGCTTCCCTTTTTAGTGCTGATTTAAAAGCTGCAGTAGATAAAAATGAAGTAACGATTGTTGTAATTTTGATGTTTCCAAAGCGCTCAAATTGGTAAACCATGACCTTCTAATCCAAAAATTACGAAGCCTTGATATCTCTAACAGTATCATAATTTGGTTTAAGTCTTAAGTAATCGCTTATAATGTGTAGCAAACGGTGATGATCTTCGCTCTGACTGGAATGAGGTGAAGAGTGGGGTTCCCCAGGGCTCAATACTTGGCCCCAAAATGTTTAATGTGTTCACTGGCAACTTTTTAGCTATCTTGCGCTACTGCCAATATCACCTTTGTGCTGATGATATCAAAATATATCTTTCTGGGCCTCTTGGTACCCTTAGGGACCTACTCCAAATGGTTCAGGAAGATATTAATAACGTCTATAACTGGGTTGTATCTAATAGTTTGCAACTCAATCCACAAAAAACATATACTTTGCTATTTGGATCCTCCATTAATAATCCATCAAAAGTCCTGGATTCCCTCCCACCTTTCTACTTAAACGCTCTTGCTTTTGACTTCTCTGTTCTGTCAATGATCTTGGTTTTCTATTCAACAGAACTCTTTTTCGGAAAGAGCATGTTGAACTATTATCACACAAAACCTTCAGAACTTTGCATCAGTTTAGTCAGAGTAGGGACTCTTTGCCTACAGCTACTTTAATCCACCTTGTAAAAGCCTTGATTCTCCCTTATTTAGTTTATGGGTGTCTCTGATGATCTTAATTGCAAACTTGAACGTGCTCTCAATGCCTGCATCCGCTTTATCTATAATTTGTCCAAATTCGATCATATTTCTGAGTATACGGAAAGAGCTGGCTTTATGACAGTTGCCAAGAGAAGACAATATTTTACGGGCAATTTGCTGTACATCATCTTCAAAAATGAAAATCCTGTATATTTATTGGTATTGTTTTTGCGGGATAATATGAACCTTCCAGGTCGGCTTGGGCTGCGCGACAGATGTCACCCTGGCAATACCTACTCATAGAACATGTTTGATGAAAAAAATCTTTTGTAATTAGATAGAGGCAGCTTTGGAATAAACTGCTGGACTCAGCCTGTATCTTGTTTTCTCTCTTCTCAAATTTATTATTTCTATTAAATGGAAAATTTGTTCAGAAATAGATTGTTCTATTTGTTGTGTTTTTAATGCTAGGAATTAAAAATACAGAGACGTTACCACATGCTTCGCGCACGTGCATTCATTGCTAGCTAAAATAAATAAGAATTGTATTTTCATTAATTATATAAAAAAAAATTCTTTAATTGAGGGCGCTAATTTATTGAAAACAGCCGATAATTGCTTGTTGAGAGGAAAGTGAAGAGGAGGGATTTTCGCGAGGGTGGAGGCTGGAGAAATGGTTATTGATTTTAGTTGCATAGGCGAGACGAGAGCCGGCGACTCGCTCTTAAAAATATGTACGCAACCCACCCACCTGTCTATAATCTTTTTACTGGTGTAACTAGCTGCCCAGCCTTCTATATCATATTTTTTACCCTTCCCCGGGGAAAAGCATAAGTTTCCACTTTTTTCTTTTTGTTTTCCTTTTCTTCCTCGCCCCAGAATTCCTTCTAGATTTTAGTCGTAAACTGAATAACTGATATAAAAACGACTAAAATAGTAACTCATATACAACATAAAAACTACTATCAATTTGTAAGAAATTTCGAGAAGAATCTCAAAACTGAAAACTTTCCCTGAAGTAGAATGAGTGTGTATTTAGTCAGTCAACCATTCTTTCTCAAAGTAGTACAACCCAGTTTTGTCACGAAATGTTGTACTTGTACAATTTAAAATTTCGTGGAAATTGGAAATCAATTGCAGACTTCAAACTCTTTTCCCTATTCCCTTTTTTCCCCTTTTTAAAAAGAGTTTTCTTTTGTTTTCCTATTCTCAAGAAACTTCCACTTTTTCCCCTTTTTCTCGTTTTTTTCCCTAAATGCGAACTGAATTATTAGAACCAAATAAAAAATATATAACTATTTTCAGTTAGAAGTTAATTCCTTTTAATTTATAAGTACATTATTGTGTCCAGTCGAAAAATTAATATTTGGTTGAAAATTTCTGTATTGTATTGAAAATTTGATTTCTTTGGAAGAAAATTATTCTCCTTGGTTGAAAATTCAACTACTTGAATAAAATTTGAACTGCTTTGTTAAAACTGCATGTTATTGGTTGAAAATTCATCTCTTTGGTTAAAAATTGAACTAATTAGGTAATTTTTTATTTGTAAATGAAATTTAATTTTCCGAACTTAAATTTTAACTATTCCATAGGAAATTCTATTATCTGGGTAGAAAAGATAACTATTTGGTTGGAAATTAAGTTTTTGTTCTCTTGACTGTAAAATCTTTCTTGGTTGAAAATTCAACTCTGGTTGAAAATATTGTTATTTTGTTTGTTTAAGAATTAACTCTTTTTTATTTAAATTAAAAATCTTCTTTGGTTGGAATATGATTTATTACATTTTTTGTTCAGAATTTTTTTGGTTCAGTTCAACAATTTAGTGCATAATTCAAATATTTTGTTGAAAATTCTTTTTTTTCCGCAAACTAATTCAACTGTTTGGATGGAAATTATATTTTTCATCAAATATTTAATTATTTTAATGATATTTTGAATTTTTTTTTTAAATAATCTTTTTTGGTCAAAAATAGACTGCTATGCTGAAATTTTGTCTTTTTTTATAAAAAATTTGTCCTTCTAGATTGAAAATTCAACTTTCTTCTAAAAAAATTGTCTTTTTGGCTTTGAAGTTATTCAACTATTTCGTTGAAAATTCATCCCTTTTTTGAAAGGTTAACAAATTTTCGGTAATCTTTACAGAAAATCTATGCTATCCTTATTTCAACTGAAAATCCTATAAATTTAGCAACATTTTTTCTGCGTGGATATGGTACCTGTACAAGTATTTTATTAAGAAGAATTATTACCCTATTATTCCCCTATTTCCGTGAAAAATTAGGCTATTTTCCCCGTTTTGAGAGCATTTCTGGATGTGAAGTCTGAAATTTGTAAGCTAGAGGTAAAATTCAAGTAGAATAAGTCCGCATTCAGCCCGACGCGAGGTCCTTTGAGTAGTACAAAACAATTTTGGTGAGACATAGAGTACATAGACAATTGTTATATTTCTCAGAAATTTGAAAATAAATCCTGAACCTGGATATAAAATTCAAGTAGCACAAGTCAGTATTTAGTTGGACTTCCAACTTTTTTCAAGCAGTACAAGCCAGTATTCAGTCAGAAGTCAGTCCTTTTTCAAGTAGTATAATGCATTATTTCGTCAGACATCTTATACGTACGCAAATAATAATTCAGATATTTACGAATAAATCTGCAAGCGGGATGTAGTCTTCAAGTAGAACAATTCCGTATTCGTACAGACAGTTAGTACTTATTCAAGTAGTACAATCTAGTCTTTGGTTAGGCAGACGATTCATCCACAATTGAAAACTTAGAAATTTGATAACAAATGTTGAAGCTGGAGGTAGATTTCAAGTAGGGCAAGTCAATATTTAGTCAGCCATCCAGTGCTTCTTCCAGTAGTACAAGCCAGCCTTTCGTCGGACATATGATACGTTCAGAATTGAAATCAGACCCTTGAAATCACGCGTTGACAATTTGTGATATTTCGATCCCCCCCCCTTGCCTCATGACACTGAAACTAACCCCCCTCCTATTTTTAAATACAAAATATAAATGTAATTTTATTTAACGTTCAATCAGAGTACCTGACTCTCCTGTTACTGTACGGCCCCTAATAATTTAAAGCTAATTGATACTAGTATAAGAATACTTTCAATTAAATTTCCTTTTTTTTTAAATTCTTATTTTTTCCATGCTTTCGAGAAACTTCCCTTTTTCGTCGTTTCCGCCTGAATTTAAACTGAAATAATACAACCACATAAAAAAATTCAACTATTATTGCTCAAAAGTTCATTTCTTATTGTTCAAAAGTCTACCATTATATTTTTAGTTAAAAATTCATGTATTTTGTTGATGATTTATCTTTTATTGTAGAAAATTAATCTTCTTGGTTGAAAAAAAAATTACTGGAGATAACTCATTTTCTTGCTTGAAAATTCATTCTTTTTAGTTAAAACTGTCACTGCTTGGTCGATATTTAATCTATTTTGGTTGAGGATTCAACTAATTTGTTAAAAATTTGTATTCATTGGATGAATTTAACTGTTACGTTTTTCGTTAAGAATTAATTTTTTTGGTTGAAAAGTCAACTACTTGGTTTGATGTTGAACTACATTGCAAAAAATTTTTGTTGTTGTTGTAGGTTTATGATTTTAGTTGAAAATTCAACTATTTGGTAGAAAATTTATCATTCCTAATTGAAAATGAATCTTATTAAAAATTCATCTATGTAGGTTAAAAATTTAGCTGTTTGGTAGAAAATTTAACTATTTTGTTGAAAATTTAACTATTTTGTCAAATTCATATTTTTTGGTCGAAAATTCCAGTTTTTATTTGAAAGGTAAAATCTCCATAGTATTTTTATAAATTTGTTAGGATATCTTTAGAATTTTTTCTAGATTCATCATATTTCAATCAATTTAGTGATGTTTGTGAATAAATTATTTTTTAGAATTTTTTAAAATCATGTGGTAGAGTAGAGTCTAAAGCAAAAATTCCAAACATATTCGAATAATTCAGTAAAATACGATGTAAAATTTCATTTAGAATGAGCTCCAGAAAATAAAAAATGTTAAAACGGAATATTTACTTCTGCTATTAACCATCCAAGGAAACTACAATGGAAGCTTTTAAGCTTAAGTAATTGCGATTGTACATTCTTTTTGAGGATTAAGCCAGGGAATTAAGGTCAAACAGATATTTTAGATTTTCCTAAGTTTCAAGACACTTCCTCATACACTTCCATGATTTCCTGAGGTCATATTTTATACATTTTTTAAATGCTGTCTTTTGTGTACGGCTTTTTCGTTCATTTTATGATTCAAATTAAAGACTTTGATTAGTTTTCCTAGAAATTCCGTACTCATGTTTATCGCTTTAAAACATAGATATACGAAGTGTCCTTTAGAAGGACTTGCATTATAATTTATTTCCAGAGTAGTTTAATCATCCCTTAATTATTGAAACAAAGAAATCGATATTTTATACGGGATAACGCACCACAGATGTTTTTATTAACATACTATTGATCAACAGAATCATTTTAAAACATACATAGGAAGCGTATTTTAACAGGATTTGCATTAGTAATTTCTGTCAGGGTCATCTAATCATCCCTTATTTATTGAACAAGGAAATCGATATTTTATACGGGATAAAGCACCAGAGTTTCTTATTAATATATTGATCAATAAAATCACTTTAAAACATATATACTTATATTAAGAAAAAAATCTTGTTGCGTTTTTCCGTTTAAAATATCTATTTTGTTTGTTTCAATAATGTATGTTCGTATGTTTTAAAGTGATTTTATTGCCCAATAATGTATTATTAAAAAAATGTCTGGTGCTTCATCTGGTTTAAAATATTGATTTCCTCGACTCAATAATGAAGGGGTGATAAGATGACCCTGACAATAAATTCAAATAGAAATCCTGCTAAAAGGCGCTTCCTGTGTATTTTTAAAGTAATTTTGTTGATCAATGTATAATATAAAAAATCTCTGGTGCTTTATCCCGTATAAAATATCGATCTCCTTTTTTCTATAATTCAGAGATGATTAAACAACCCTAAGAATAAATGCTAATGCAAAAGCTGTTAAAGGACGCTTCCTATATATGTTTTAAAGTGATATTGTCAACCAATGTAATATTTAAAAAATCTCTGGTGCTTTAATCCGTATAAAATATCGATTTCCTTGTTTCAATAATTAGGGGATGATTAGATGACTGAAAATGAATTCAAATGCAAATCCTTTAAAAAACCGCTTCCTATGTATGTTTTAAGGTGATTTTGTTGATCGATGGTATGTTAAGAAAAACATTTGTGGTGCGTTATCCCGTATAAAATATCGTTTTCTTTCTTTCAATAATTAAACAGGGTGAAAAAAACCTGGTAAAGTCCTTGAATTTTGCTCGTGGTTCTGGAATTTTTGTTCTTTCAAAGAAAAAATCGTTTTTTAAAACTTTGTCTCTGCTGTACGAAAAAAGATAACCTTTTTAACAAGACACTGTTCATTTTATCACGGTGAAAATTCAAATAATAATGGTTAGAGCAAGAGAAAAATTGGTAGGGACAAAGTTAGAGAATTTTGAAAATGATGCTTGGGACTAGTAATTAGTTTAGTTAGTAATTTATTTGCCTTGTTGAGAATTCATATTTTTTGGTAGAAAATTCATCTTTTTGGTTAAAAATGCCTTTCTTTGGTGGAAAAATAATTTTTAAACTAAAAACGTAACTATTTTTGGCTGAAAATTGATATTTTTTAAATTTAAAATTCAATCGCTTCAGTAAAACTTGAATCAGTTTGTTAAAACTTTATTTGTTTGTGGGTTGATATCTTTGATTGAAAATTTGGATATTTTTCTGAAAATTCTTTTTTTCATTTAAAATTTGTTCTCTATTTTGATTAAAACTTCAATTTTTTGGTTAAAAATGAACTTTTCATTGAAAATTAATATTTTCTGGTTGAAAATGCTATCTTCTGTTCGAATGTTCAACAATTTTTTTCATATTTTTTCCTGTATTAGCTGAGAAATCGTTATTTGTTGAAAATTCGTCTTTTTGATTAGAAAATTCTTCTCTTTGGTAAAAAATTAATTATTTCGGATTGAAATTTCAATTGTTTTGTAGAAATCTTTTTTTTTCGTTAAAATTTGACCTACTTTATTGAACATTCATGCTTTGGTTGCAGAATGACAGATTTATCATTTTAGTTGAAAATTCCTCTCTTCGGTTCAAAATTCAGCTATTTAGTTAAAATGTATTTCTCTGAAAATTAATCATTTTTAGTTAAAAATAAAATTATTTGTCTGTAAATTGGTGTATTTTGTTGAAAATTTGTCTTTTTTGGTAGAACATTAATTTTCTTTTTTGAAATTTCTTGTTTTGGTTAAGAATTCATCTTTGTAGCTTAAAAGTTAAACTATGGGGTTAAAAATTTAACTATTTCGTTGAAAATAAGTTTTTTGTTGTTGTTGTAAATACATCTATTTTATGTTACAAAATTTCTTCTCTTGATTAAAAATTCAATGACTTGGTTGGAATAAAAAAAAAACTTTAATGAAAAATCATCTTATTGGGTGAAAATTGAATTATTTTGTTGAAAAAACTTTATTTTTTATGAGAATTAATTTTTTGAATTGAAAATTCAACTATTCCATTTTGGGTTGAAAATTGATCGTTTTTAGTCGAAAATTCAACTATTAAATTTTTCATTAAAAATTCACCTCATTTGGTTTCAAATTCAACCTTTTGGTTGAACGTAGAACTGCTTTGTTAAAAACTCATTTTATTTGTTGAAGATTGAACTATTCTGTCAAAAATGATTTTTTTTTTGCATTAAATTTATTTTTTTTCTGAAAATTTAATTATTCCAGTTTTGGTAGAAAATTTATATTTTTTTTCAGTAAATTTATCTTTTTTGGTAGAAATTAAAAAACTTCCTGATTGAAAATTCAACTACTTGATTGAAAATTAAACTACTTTTCTTCACATTTATTATATTGGTTGAAGACTCAACTATTTTGTTGAAATTGTCTTGAGTAGAAAATTCAACTATTCGGTTGAAAATCTATGTTATTATATGTTTGCAAATTGGTTTATTTTGTTGAAAATTTGTCATTTTTTGGTAGAAAATTAATTTTCTTTGTTGAAAATTCGTCGTGTTGGTTGAGCATTCATCTTTGTAGGTTAAAAGTGAAACTATTTGGTTAAAAATGTAATATTTTGTTGGATTTTTTTTTTTGAAATTCAACTCTTTGGTTAAAAATTTAAATATTTTATGGAAAATTCGTTTTTTTGTTGTTGTTGAAATACAAACTATTTAATTTTTCGTTGAGAATTTGTCTTTTTGTCAAAAATTCCAATTTTCGTGTTGAAAATTCAACTATTTTTGGTTAAAGTTTTGGTTGCAAATTCAACTGTTTTGTTGAACATTCGCCTATTTTGACAGAAAATTCATCCTTTTGAATTTAAAATTCACCGTTTTTATTAAGAAGTGAACTGTCTTTCAAAAAATTCAATTATTTCGTTCGTAATGCGACTGTTTTTAGTTGAAGTTTAATCTTTTTTGTTTCAAATTCGATTATTTAGTTGAAAATTTATCTTTGTAGGCTGAAACTTTGAATATTTTCTATAGTAGCGTCGTGATGTTTCACCGCGATGAAACAAACAATGCCCAGAAAAAAACTTTTTGTTCTATAAAATCAGATTTTAGGGGCGTAAGAGAAATTTCGCATATGACAATTTTTCAGTTCCACTAGACCTACAATTTCTACTATGTTTCGTGGAAAATATTACTTTTTTACTGTAAAAGAGTACCTGAAAAATGTTTATTTCTGTCCTGAAAAACCTGGAAAAGTCCTGGAATTTTTAATTTAAGAAACGCTAGACACCTTGAATTAAGGGATGATTAAACAACCCTGACAAAAATTATAGTGCAAGTCCTCCTCAAGGACAATTCGTATATGTATGTTTTAAAGCGATATTCTAGGCCTGATCCTTGGTGATTTATTCCTTACGAACAGTTAATTTATCTGCTTCTCTAAATAAGGGATGATTCAACAACCCTTGAGAAGAATTCAAAGACATCCTTTTTGTCTGAACCTTCCCTATTTACTTTTAATATGTCTCCTATCCTCATAGCTTCATCAGAAAACTTTTTTTGATTTTAGTCATTAAGAAATGTCGATATTCCGGATTAAATATTCAAGGGATGATAAAACAACCCTTGAATTAAAAGCACATATATAATATCCATGCTATGCACGCTTCCTTCACTTATTTGAAAGTGATTTCATACCCTACCAGTTAAATAAAAAATATCCAGTGATTTTAGTTACTAAGAAATGATGATTTCCATACTTGGATGATTAAAGTATGAAAACACCCCCATAACATGCTGTATAACCAAAAAAACGTTGATTTTTCTAGACCTTATATATGAACCTTTTGTTCCGATAAGCACAGAAAAAACAGAAGATAAACTTTACATCGATTTCCGACGAAAATCTTAATTTTGTACTGTAGATAACATTTTATATTAAGATAATATTCTTGAAAATTTAAGTATATTCTATCAGCTATTTCAGGATAGGTGGGTGAAATCAAAAATGTTTGCAACCTGAGGGATGAACAATAATACCAATTGCATTGGGACAAAACTTTATTTTTTTCAAAACTCAGAAAAAAATGGTTTATTTTCTGAAAACTATACAATTAAATGATAAAATCCATAACAGATGTGTAATGATTTTATTATTTAATTAAATAGATTTCTCGAAATGAAAAATAATATCTAAATACAGTTATCTTGAAAAATCGGGAAGACTGAAAAATTCTTGAGACTGTAAAATTCTTGAATTAGAAAATCTCCGAAAAATGAAATTCCCGAATAGGAAAATTCCATAATAATAAAATTCCCGGACAGTTTATAATATTACCGAAATGAAAAACTCCCGAATGATGAAATTCCCGACAGTTTATGATATTCCCGAATTTAGACAAGTGAAAAAATTTTTTCATGAATAATATTTATTTATTAAAAATACAATGATAAAATATTTTTATCAACAAAATTGTAATGTTTAAAGTTCCTGAAATTACTGCATGAACAATTATTGAAAAAATATATTTTTGGATGAAAATTTTTGGACGACTGAAAAATTCTAGAAAACAAAATTCGTGACTCTTTCAAATTCCCGATTTAGGAATTTTAGAATATGTAATAAACTTCCCTAACTGGAAAATTCCCGAATAAAAAATTTCCGAACAGCTTATGATATTACAAAAATACGAAATTCCCGACAGTTCATAATATAACCGAATTTGAAAATTCCCGATAGAAAATTTGCCGAATTATTAGATATCCGAACTGGAAAATTCCAGAATTATAAAACTGCCGAAACAATGGAAAAATGGGTTTCAATCAATATTGTTTATTAAAAAGACAATCATCAAATATTTGTATAAGAAAAAAAATTTTCTGATCAAAGTTTCTAAAAATATTGTTTGAATTCAAAATAAAAATTATTGAAAAAATATATTTTTGGATGAAAATTTTTGGAAGATTGAAAAATCCTAAAAAATAAAATTTCCGAATAATATAATTTCCAAATAATTAAATTCCCGAATAAAAAATTCCCAAACAGGTTATGATATTACCGAAATGGAAAATTCCCGACCGTTTATAATATTACCGAATTTGAAAATTCCAGCTAGAAAATTGCCAAATTATAAAATATACGAACTGGAAAATTCTTGCATTATAAACCTCCCGAAACAATAAAAAAATTGGTTTTCAATCAATATTATTTATTTCTTAAAAATACAATAATCAAATATTTTTCTAAGAAAAAATATTTTTCTGCTTCAAAGTTTCTAAAATTATTGTATGAATTTAAAATAATAATATTTGAATACAATTTTCATCCAGAAATATATTTTTTTTCAATTATCGTGATTTCAAAGTTAAACAATAATTTTAGAAACGTTAAACATTAAAAATAATTTTTTTCTTGATAAGAATATTTCATTATTATATTTGTTTAAATTCGGAAATGTTCTGTTTCGGATATTTTATAATTTGGCAATTTTCTGTCGGGAAGTTTTAAATTCGGTAATATTATAAACTATTGGGAATTATCTATTTCGGTGATATCATAAACTTTTCGGGAATTTTCCAATTCGGGAATTTCATTATTCGGAAATTTGATTAATCAGAAATTTTATTACATATTTGAAAATTTTATTTTTTGGGAATTTGAAAGTGTCGGGAATTTTATTTTCCGGGATTTTTCAGTCCTTCGAATTTTTTTTTCAAATATTGTTACTTTGAATTCAAATACCTAGATCCGCCACTAAATGTTCCAACTTCAAATATAACTCGATTTCTACTTTTTGGTTTTGTTTCTAACCTACAATACCGACTGTGGCAGGAAGTATACAGGGTGTTTTTTTTAACTTGATACATTGAAATATCTCAAAAAATACGCATCCTACGGAAAAAATGTCTGGAATAAAAACTTTTTATTTTCGAGGGGGAAAAAAGATTTGTAAAAATTTACCACACCCCACCCCCACAGGAGGCAGGGGTGGGGGTAACTTTGTAATTTCAAATTGCAACCCCAATTTTTTATCACAGATTCAGATTCTCCTTTACGAAATACGTAAGTTTTATTCGAAAAATTTGTTTCGATTCGCGATAGATGACGCTGCAATTGCGAAATTAAGCACCCCGAAGGGAATAGACAACTACTACGTCCGCGTCGTTATTCCTGGGTAGAGCTAGAAGTAGTGTCAACAATTTCGTTTTTCGCAATTGCAGCGCCATCTCTCGCGAATCGAAACAAATTTTCCGAATAAAACTTACGTATTTCGTAAAGGAGAATCTGAATCTGTGATAAAAAATTGGGGTTGCAATTTGAAATTACAAAGTTACCCCCACCCCTGCCTCCTGTGGGGGTGGGGTGTGGTAAATTTTTACAAATCTTTTTTCCCCCTCGAAAATAAAAAGTTTTTATTCCAGACATTTTTTCCGTAGTATGCGTTAAAGAGAAAAAAAAAATTTTCACTAAAATAAGCATTTTTCTATTGAAATTCATGTAAAAATTGAAACTTTGACAATTGTTTGTTAAAACTCTGTCTATTTCTCTTACTTTTTTCTTCCGGATTATTGCTTTGCAGGTTTGAAAATTCAAAAAAAAATTATATTTAGAATTTTTTACAAGAAGCCATTTACTGTACATTTGGTGCGGGGTCCTTTTTTAAAATTAAAACTTTATTATATCTTGCCCTGCTTTATATATTCAATTTTACGATAGCTTTGGGACGAACTTATTGTATTATCTGAAACTAATTTCGAAACCAATTTGCATCGTCACCTAATATCATTGGTAATATATCCTATGGCAGTTTCGTGTTCCTGCACACGCATTGCGATTACTACCTCACGTAGAAGCCTGACAGCCGAACGAAGTACAAACGTGAAGCGTTTGTCGCTATCAACTGTGATTCGGTTCGGGATGATGTAATCTGCAGGACATTGGTTTGTGCTATGCTGCTACAGCATTTCCTGATAGGTAGTAATATCGACTATATATTCCAAACACAAATTGTTAATCTAAAATTATTGCTTCCTCACTCTCTAAATCTGAATTAGTAGAAAACTACTAATTGGTAGTAGTTTTCTACTAATTCAAATAGCGCTGATTCGTTTACTGGTAATTAGGAAAAATCTACTAATTCAATGAGTAAGAATAACTGACTGAATGAATTAGTAACTATATCCACTAAAGGAATTGGTAATGCTACTACTAAATGAATTGGTAAATGTATTGTTGGTTACTATTTCAAAGGGTAGTCTCAAGTAAATTTGAAAACTGTTTTTTCAGCGAAGACAATATTATATTCTGTCAAAAAGAAAACGAATTCTTTACAAAACTGTTGAATTTCCAACCTGGAAATAATAATTTTCAACAAGCAATGTAATAGTTGATGCTTGAACCAAAAAAGACGAATTTTCAACAGAAAACTTGAATCTTGAACTAAACCTGATTAATTTTCAACTACACAGTATACAGTTATATTAAAAAAAAGATTTTCTACCAAATAGTTGAATTTTTAAACAAGAATATTAATTTTCTACCAGAAAAGATGAATTTTCAACCAAATACATACATTTTGAAACAAGTAGTGGAATTTTCTAACAAAAAAGACGACTTTTCGACAAGTGGTATAAATTTTAAACTAAATAGTTTGAAAAATGCATGTGATGTTAGTCCAAATTTTATTTGATTAATTTTTAGCATATATTTTTCGCTTTTCTAACATTTTTAACTGAATGATTGAATTTTTAAGCTAAAAAGAAATCGATTTTTAATTGAAATATAGTTAAATTTTGGTTAGAGATCATTAGTTTCCAACGGAGAAAAGAATTTGGTACAAATTAGTTTAGCTCTGTATCAAATAGTGGAACTTAATACCAAATTGTGGAATTTTCAATTTAAAAAAAAAACGAATTTTCGCTACTTGAATTTTCAGCCTGAAAATACTAATTTACATAAAAAAATGTAATAGTTGATATTTTAAATCAGTTGAAACTAGTTGAATGTAAAAAAAAATGAATTTTCAACAAAGTACTTGAATCTTCAACTAAAAAAGACTAATTTCCAACAAAAACTCCAGCAGACAAATTTCAGTGAAAAAAATAATTTTCAATAAAAAGAAAACGAATTTTCTACAAGACCTTTATATTTTCAACCTGTAAATGCCAATTTTCAACGAAAAATGTAATAGTCGACATTAAAAAAGAAATGTCTACTAAAGAAGACAAATTGCCAACCGAATAAATATATTTTCTACTAAATAGTTGAATTTTCAAATAA